>CM039313.1:43769138-44066775 GCA_022316695.1 Camellia oleifera | reverse complement strand
AAGTTTTTGCGTGTAATGGTTGTGTGGTAATAAAACTACTAAGTTGTAATCTCAGTTGGGTTGTTTGAATAACAATGGGTATGACTGATGAATTGAGAAGATATGAAATGACATGAAATGAATTGATATAGAATGGATTAGGATATCATACTTGACATAAGACAGATTTGGGGAGAAGAGTTGTAAATGATTTTATCTTTGAGCATTAGCTATGTGCATCATGTTTATAACCTTGTTATTTATTGGGTTAGAATGTTTTTATTGGGTTTTGGCTTACTCTATTGCGAAAAAACTATTTTCAGGTGCTGGTGATATGCTTCCGCCAAGGCAGTAGCTTGGAGGGATTGGAAGCAAGAGCTTCTATTTGTTATAATTATTTTGTATAGCCAAGGGCTTTAAATTGTGTTGAGCTAGGCTCATTTTTTGTTGTAATTAAGAACTATCTTGAAAATATGAAAGCCTGTAGGACATTTATTTCGTTGATCATTTAATTTGGTGCCACATGCTATAGATTCAGGATAGAGCTTATGAATGTGCAATGCATGTGCCCCTTTTGTAAATTGACTCTGATTAATGGAAATCTAATACTTTACTTATGTCTTTCGTATTAGTCTTTACTGTTGACTGAGTGTATTATTTTCGCGGCGTTACATCTCAGACCACCAAAAGCTTCACCAATAATGAAGACTTTCCCTTATTCGGACCAACAGTCTTCGAAAAAATAAACTTGACCAACAGACAACTTCTGTTTTTGTATACAAATTAGAACCCCACACTGAAGACTAACAAGGAAACTTTCCTCACCTTGAGGAAACACTGGCTCTCGTAGTGAGAGAAAATCGTCGTTGAGTCAAACTATCGCCTCACAATATTATGTTTTTTTCATTCACTTAATCTCACAATGACCAATCAACCTAACTAGAATTAAAATTTGAGACTTTGGGTGACAGGTAAATTACAAATAAATCAATTGAGATTTATTTAAAATATAAATTACTTCTTCTAATTTGAAAAATTATATATATTCCTTTGTTAAATTTTTTTATTTAACAAAATAAATAAAATTTCTAATTATTTTCTTATACAATAATAAAATTACTTGAATTATTAATTGAAATAAAATTTTGATATTATTAAAAATTATTAATTGACCTGATAATTTATTAATAAAAAGAGTAATTTGTTATGAAATTAAGAATTTCAAAATATAGGATATAATTTCTAAAATTATAAAGAACAATTCGTGTTTTAAACAAATCTAAAAAAATATAATTTTTCTTTAATTTTAAAAAAAATAGAATAAATTACACCGACACCCCTCACTCCTCGTTAGTGATTGTCCCTTAAGGTCTGTAACAAAAATTGTGGAATTACTTTTTCACCTTTTTATAATCTATCAAATTCCCTCCACATCTCATGTATTCTCCTTTCAACCCGAGTCATTATTTCACCATTTGCAGCCACATTTTCCCTCCAACCCCCAACCCCACCACCAACTACTAACGACCATAGCCAGACCATTATCTACAAGTATGGAATTAAGATAGTGTTTAGTTCACTGAAATTAATGGTAACTCGTGTTATGTATGAGACTTTATAAATTAAAAAAAAATTATTATAATTATTATAAAAAAATAGTAATTATATTTAAAGATTTTTATTCCTATATATTATGTTATTATATACAACTATAGCAGTAACAAATTAATTAATATATATGAAAAGTTATACTAAAATTTTATTTTCAATTAATTGAATTATAATTAGCAAACTAACAAATAGCTGTAATGGTATAATAGGATAAAAAAAGGATAAAAAATAAAAATCACAATGATATTTAAAAGTTTTAAATTTACCTAGTTATACAAAAATCTAATGTTATAGTAAAATCTTGAATTCCCAATAAATTTTCACATTTTGTATAAAATAAAATGACAATAAAAAATCAAAAATTCGATACCCATTTTTTTTTTACTTTAATTTTATAGTCTTCATTGAAGAAAACAAAATCCGATCAAAATCTTTGGCACATAATGGGCATAGATACTTCGATTGCAACTATCATCACCAATAATTTTTCTCGATCATGCAAACCTATAAACAAACACATAAATCTCACTAAAATCGAAACCAAAACCAAACCAACAACAGAAAAAGAGAATCACATTGAGAAAAAAATAATTTTTAATTTTTTTTAATTTTTTACATGTTGGGCATTTTATTTTTATTTTTTTTGAACATTAATGTTTTGTAACGCTCCAATTTTCATGCCCAAATGGTAATACAATAATCATGGCCCTTTAAAGTAAAACTGATAATAAATGCTCATACTTGCATTACATGATGTAAATAGCCTTCATGCGATAATACAGTTAATCCAACAACAATTAATTAAACAACAAATACCTCCAAGGGTTTACAAGTTTTCAAGGTTTGAGCCTGGTTACACAAAACGGTTATTCAAACTCATACATACAAAGCTCTTGGCTTATAATCAGAGTCACAGCAAATGAGCACATTATGCTCTCTACACACACTTCCACGCCTTCAGTTAGGCGGAATCACTACATCTTTTCCTGCACAAAAATCCCGTAGGGTGAGTATAAGTCCCAGTAAGAAATTCTTAACAAAGTATTTACATTTTATACAAGTCTCGTGAGATGGCGCTCGAGCGGAGAATGCACCCTTTCAGTATTTCGTGCACCTGCAAAACTTCTGCAAGTGTGGTTTATGCGCTCGAGCGGGTCTTTGTGCGCTCGAGCGTACAATGTGTTTTTGGTGAGAGTTCTGGAAGGGGGAGACCTGCGCTCGAGCGGGCTGGGATCTGCGCTCGAGCGGACGAACTTTGTGTCTGTGTCTTGGAGCTCGAGCGGACAATGTTGCGCTCGAGCGGAACCCGTTTTATGTGTCTTTACGCTCGAGCGGAGTGTCTTACGCTCGAGCGGACCTGTCGTATAACTGAGTGGGACTGGGCATTTTAAATCACTTTTTGACTTATCTTTTTTCTCCTACTTTACCAAAACGCCATTTTCAGAGCTTCTCACTCAAAAACCATAACTTCTCTCTAGGTATTGATCTAGCTAGAGTGTGTTGTTCACCTTTCGTCTTCACAAAAAGGGTGTTGATCGTCGAGGGCGTCATTTTGATCCGAATAGTTTGGTGTTTGGAGCATTTTGGTTTTGGGTCCTTCTTCTTTGGAGCTCATCTTTTGAGGTAGGGATATCCTACTCCTCTTTATGAGTCTTGTCTTTAAATTTTAGCATTTTGATATGTTGGTGGTTGTTGTGTAATTTTGGGAAACTTTGGGCCATTGTGTAATTTCATAAAAGATTGGGGTTTTGTCTATAATAAACCTAGAAGCATGTTTGGTATAGAAACATGGAATTAATGTTGAGACATTAGTGAAATTGGAACCTAAGGGTTGTTATGTTATGAATTATAACGATGGATAGAATACATTGATTTTATGTATTGTTATGTGATGTGTATAATTGTTGTTTATATACATTGTGTTGTGTTGGAGGAGATAGGGGATGTACTCCGCGGTTTAGGGGAAGATAGGGGATGGACCTCTAAACCGGATGTTATTGGGAGGAGATAGGGGATGAACTCCGTAGATAGAGCATGTATGCTTATCTAGAAATGTATTGACAGAGCGTATATGCTTGTCGTTGGAAGTATGAATATGACTGTTATGTTTATATTTGTTGAAGTGAAATGTGTTGGCATGAGTGCTTGTCTCATGTGAGATGTTTGAGCCAAGATTATGATCTGGCGAGTGAAAAGGAAATATAGACTTAAACGTCTTGGAATTGTATTATGTTATGAAAGAATGTAAAAGAGTTGGCCATCTATCAACTGTTAATCTTTTAGTCATTATTCATAACTGGTTTAGTATATTTCTACTGGGCTGTGGCTCACCCTATATGGGAATATTATTTTCAGGTACAGGTAGCATGCCACCTCCAAGGACTTAGCTTGGGAGGCTAGTGGCGGACGGACTTTTGGTTGTCTTTCCTTTTGTAATATTACCTGTAAATTCAAGCCAAGGGCTTAATGTGTAAATGAGTTAGCACTCTACTTTCTTGTAACCAAGTGTTAACTTGGAAAGCTGTAAGCCCTTAGGGCATTTGCTTTTGTTGTTAACATGTAATACTTTTTGTAATAGAACCCAGTTGAAATGAAAGGACGTGGATCTTTTATATATCATAGCATGTCAATATTGTTGGGTTTAATGTCATTTTTTTTGAGGGCGTTACAACTTGGTATCAGAGCGTACCGGGTTCGAATACTTTGGGTACGTGGGAAGTGATTAGGATCACAATGGGTTTGTCTCGCTTGATAGAGACTTAGGTGTACTGTTATATGTTTATGTGATAACATGCTTATGTGATTATTTGGGTATGGGATTTAGTTTCTAGGATGTTGAGTGGGTCTTTGGGTTTCTGGGAGTCTTGTTGGAAAGGCACTTGATCAATGCTGTTTCTAACCGGTACTCTAGTAACGCCTTGGGACTATCATCATCCGGAAATGAAATTCGTAAGTGCTATATGTGTTTATGTGCTTACGTGGAATGAATTACAGTATCCATGCATTAGGACGTGAGTGTTTAGTTTTGGCACGTTTATAAATGTGCTAACGTTCTGTGTTACCTTTATTAGTATGTCAGGACGAGCAAGAGGTGGTAGGCGTGGTAGGCCTAGGAGGCAGGAAGTGCCATTACCGGATGAGGTTCCGGTAGTTCAGGAGGGGGTTGGTCAGGCCAATGTGGCCGAGCCAGTGGGTCAGCAGGCTATGGGTGCCTTGGCCCGGGAGATAGCAGGGGCTTTGGGTATTCTCAGAGCAGGAAATCAGGCAACTGAGGCAGGACCTTCTTTCTTGAAGAGGGAGTTCTTCCGGTCTAACCCGGAGGAGTTTGTTGGGGATCCTAAGGAGCCATTGAAGGCAGACGAGTGGCTAGAACAAATGAGTAAAACGTTCGACATGCTAGGCATTGAGGACGGAGCATTGAAAGTGACCTTGGCATCCTTCCAGTTGAAGGGAGATGCGGGTCAATGGTGGAAGTATGAGAAAGTTCGTGTAGGTGGTACTTGGGAGGCGTTTGTGAATGCTTTCCAGGAGAGGTTTTTATCCGCAGTGGCTAGAGAGAGACTGAGGGATCAGTTTACCAAGCTTAAGCAGGAGGGTTTGTCTGTGGCCGAGTTTGAGGCTACATTTACTAGCTTGTCCAGGTTTGCACCTGAACTTGTGGCGACAGAGGAGCGCCGTTGCTATGAGTTTGAGCGGAAGTTGAGGTGGGACCTCAAGTTGAAAGTTGGTGGACCTTACATTCGAGAGTACAGGCATTTGGTGGATGCTGCAGCTCATATGGAGCTGATGATGCAGGAGGGAGAAGAGGAGAAACATGGGGGCTCCAAGAGGGGCCAAGAGGGACAGGGTGATGACAGGAGGCAGAGGGGTTATAACCCTCAGCCGTCCCAGGGTGGTTTGGCCAGGTCGACTTTCCCAATACCGAGTGCAGGCTCCGGGAGGGGCAGTCAGGGAGAGTTCACCTGTTACAAGTGTGGCCAGCCGGGTCACAAGGCTTCAGTTTGCCCGCAGAAGGGCGGGGGTCAGAGAGCTGCTTCTTCGTCAGCTAGGCCGCAGGGCCAGAGTTCGGGTAGGGGGCAGCCCTTGTCGTGTTACCAGTGTGGACAGCCCGGGCACATGAAGAGGTATTGCCCACGGTTGAGTGCCACTTCAGGAGCGTCTGGTTCTAGACAGACGCAGGGATTTCAGCCAGCTCAGTCTGTGCAGGCCTCGAGGGCCAATCCGGGGGCTTCGTCGTCCCAGTCAGTGCAGCAGTCCTATGCTCCGAGAGGCAAGCAGGTGGATCAGGGGCCTACAGGGCGCGTGTATGCTGTTACCGCGCAGGACCTAGTACCGGCTCCATCAGTAGTGAGAGGTACCTTTTTGTTTTGCAATTCGGTTGCTAGTGTGTTGATTGATACGGGTGCGTCTCATTCTTTTGTATCTGCTGCATTTGCATCTGTGTTGGAATTGGAGTTAGCAGTGTTGGCATCTCCTATTTGTGTAGTGTCACCTATTGGGGGTGAGTTGATTTTGAAACACGGGTGTAGAGGTTGTGACATAGAAGTTGACGATCATAGGCTTCCGTTCCCTTTTGTAGTTATGCCCATGAAGGGCTTTGATGTTATTTTGGGTATGGACTGGTTATCGTCATACCGAGCTGTTATTGATTGCTACCGCCAGAGGGTTACTTGTTGTACCGTGAGCGGGGAGTGTTTTTATTTCTTGGGAGATCGGGTTGGTAGTATTGTGCCACCGGGGTATGGTCCGCGAGGGCGAAATGAGCTTAGTGGTCTACTTGCTAGCTTTGAGAGTGGTGAGTGTGATGAGACTCAGATTGTGTTGCCAAGGGTAGTTTGTGAGTACTCGGATGTCTTTCCCGAGGACCTTGTCGATTTGCCACCTCACCGAGAGATTGAGTTCTCTATCGATTTAGTGCCCGGGACGGCGCCGATTTCTATGGCACCTTACCGTTTTGCCCCAGCAGAGTTGGTTGAGTTGAAAGTTCAACTCCAGGGATTGCTAGATAAGGGTTTTGTTCGCCCTAGTGTTTCACCGTGGGGAGCACCGGCACTCTTTGCTAAAAAGAAAGGTGGTGCCTTGAGATTGTGTATTGACTACCGAAAGTTGAATCGGGCTACAGTTAAGAATAAGTACCCTATGCCCCGTATAGATGATTTGTTTGACCAGTTGAAGGGTTCCCGTTGTTTCTCTAAGATAGATTTGAGATCGGGTTACCACCAGTTAAGGGTCAGGGAGGAGGATATTCCGAAGACGGCATTCCGTACGCGGTATGGCCATTATGAATTCCTGGTAATGCCATTTGGGCTTACCAACGCACCGGCAGTCTTTATGGACTTGATGAACCGGATCTTCCGGGAATTCTTGGATCGTTTTGTAGTCGTTTTCGTAGACGACATTCTTATCTATTCACCTTCAGAGGAGGAGCACGAGGAGCACTTGAGAGTGGTGCTTGGGTTGCTTAGAGCCCATAAGCTGTATGCTAAGTTCGGGAAGTGTGAGTTTTGGCTAGAAGAGGTGAAGTTCTTAGGCCATGTGGTTTCTGGGGAAGGGGTGTCTGTTGATACATCCAAGATTGAGGCAGTGCAAGATTGGGCACAGCCTAAGAGTGTGTTTGAGATTCGCAGTTTTCTGGGATTAGCTGGGTATTACCGTCGGTTTGTGAAAGATTTCTCCAGGTTGGCTTCACCGTTGACTAGATTGACTCGGAGGGGAGTCAGCTTTGTATGGGGTGAGACTTGTGAAAAGTCGTTTCAGAAGTTGAAGGTTAGATTGACCACCGCTCCAGTCTTGATTATTCCGGAGAGAGGGTTGGGTTATGCAGTCTATTGTGATGCCTCACGAGAGGGTTTGGGTTGTGTGTTAATGCAAGAGGGGAAAGTAGTAGCCTATGGCTCACGTCAGTTGAAAATTCACGAGAAGAATTACCCTACGCATGATCTAGAATTAGCGGCTGTGATCTTTGCCTTAAAAATCTGGAGGCACTACCTTTACGGTGAGAGATTCGAGGTGTTCTCGGATCATAAGAGTCTGAAGTATCTGTTTTCACAGAAAGACTTGAACTTGAGGCAGAGGAGGTGGATGGAGTTTATTGAGGATTACGATTTCGAGTTGCATTATCATCCGGGAAAGGCCAATGTTGTGGCCGATGCCCTTAGCAGAAAATCCGTTAGTAATGTAGCTTGTATAGCTATCCGGGAGTGGGGGATGTTGGGGGCAATTGGAGAATTTGATTTGCTTCTGGGCGAATCCGCTGAAGCTGCGGCCTTGTTTTCTGTTGTTGCGCAACCTACACTAGTGACTAGGGTGTTAGAGGCACAGAGAGGTGACCTTGAGGTAGAATCACTCCGAGAGAAGATCTCCAATGGGAAGGTTGAGAAGGGTTTGACGGTGTATCCCGACCTGAGTGTGAGATACCGAGACCGTTTGCTTGTACCGGAGGCTTGCCGAGAGGAGGTACTCCGAGAGTTTCATCATTCGCGCCTTGCGGTGCATCCGGGAGGTACTAAGATGTATCGGGACTTGGGTCGCCAGTTTTGGTGGCGGGGTATGAAGAGAGATGTGGCGGTTTTCGTGTCTAAGTGCCTTACTTGTCAGCAAGTGAAGGTCGAGCATCAGAGGCCAGCGGGTTTGTTACAACCCTTGCCTATTGCCGAGTGGAAGTGGGAGCATGTCACTATGGACTTCGTTGTAGGTCTTCCGAGGACTCAGCGGGGTAGTGACGCTATTTGGGTGGTTGTAGACCGGTTGACCAAGTCGGCGCATTTCATTCCGATGCGCGTGAGGGATTCAGTAGATCATCTTGCCGACTTATATATTCGGGACATAGTAAGGTTGCACGGGGTCCCAGTGACGATTGTCTCAGATAGAGATCCTCGTTTTACTGCTAGGTTGTGGCAGAGTTTGCAGAGTGCTTTAGGTACTAAGTTGACCTTTAGTACAGCTTATCATCCTCAGACTGATGGGCAGTCTGAGCGTACCATTCAGATCCTTGAGGATATGCTTCGGGGTTGTGTCCTTGATTTCAGTGGGACGTGGGAGAGGCACTTACCGTTGGTAGAGTTTGCCTACAACAACAGTTTTCAGTCTAGTATCGGTATGGCACCGTTTGAGGCCTTGTATGGCCGACCTTGTAGGTCTCCAGTTTGTTGGGCCGAGGTGGGTGACACACCTTTGTTGGGTCCGGAGTTGGTTAGAGAGACGACGGAGAAAGTTGAGCTTATCCGTAGGAGGCTTGTTACAGCCCAGAGTCGTCAGAAGTCCTATGCTGACCGTAGGAGGAGACCGTTGGAGTTTGAGGTGGGTGATCATGTCTTTCTGAAGATATCACCTAGGCGGGGTTTGTTGAGATTTGGGAAGAGTGGGAAGTTATCCCCTCGGTTTATTGGTCCTTTTGAGATCCTTGAGCGGATTGGCGAGGTTGCTTATCGTTTAGCTTTGCCGTCACAGTTGGCCGGAGTTCATGACGTGTTTCATGTGAGTATGCTTCGGAAGTATGAGCCGGATCCATCACACGTGTTGGATTGGACCGACTTAGAGGTAGATGAGGATGCCTCGTATGAGGAGAGACCGGTTCAGGTCTTGGATAGGCGGGATCAAATCCTGCGTGGCAAGACCATCCCTTTGGTTAAGGTTTTGTGGAAACATCACGGAGTGGAGGAGGCCACTTGGGAACGTGAGTTGGGAGTCCGCGAGAAATATCCAGACTTATTTGTTGATGTGTAATCAAGTGTTACAATTGTGTAATTGTAATGAACTTTAAGAACATTCGAAATGCCTTAAGTTGTAAAACATGGAGCATGTTTTGGTTAATGAAATGTTGTAGAACTTGCCTTGTTATGGGAGTTGATTATAATATTGCATATGTTGGCCATATTATAGAAATGGAATTGTATCATGATTATTGCTTATGATATGAATTATAAACCATCTATGTGGGGAATGGTTGAAATGAAAAGAAAATGCATGTTGAAATGTATATATTGTCAAATGCTTCTTGATAAGAGATGGAATGACCGGTAATGGGTCGAATTGTGTAATGTTGTGGTATAACATTGTTTAAAAGAAAGGAAAACTTGCTTTTCAAAACTTGTTTTTAATTTCGGGGACGAAATTCTTTAAGGGGGGGAGGTTATAGCGGTCCCGGGTTTACCCCTTGTTGTATAGTGATCTGGACATGTGTCCGTGGATGTTGGTAGTTGAGTATTGTCTTATTTATGTCCTTTCTTGCTTTGTTTTTGAGTTACAGGATGTGTTGGGCAGGTTTGTCACAGGTTGGTTAAGCTTAAGAACCAAGTCTAGTTGCCCAGGTTTTGACTGGTCCGCTCGAGCGGACATGTTTACGCTCGAGCGGATGGGTTGTTGTTGCTTGTACGCTCGAGCGGAGGTTTTGGCGCTCGAGCGGAGAATGCACCCTTTCAGTATTTCGTGCACCTGCAAAACTTCTGCAAGTGTGGTTTATGCGCTCGAGCGGGTCTTTGTGCGCTCGAGCGTACAATGTGTTTTTGGTGAGAGTTCTGGGAGGGGGAGACCTGCGCTCGAGCGGGCTGGGATCTGCGCTCGAGCGGACGAACTTTGTGTCTGTGTCTTGGAGCTCGAGCGGACAATGTTGCGCTCGAGCGGAACCCGTTTTATGTGTCTTTACGCTCGAGCGGAGTGTCTTACGCTCGAGCGGACCTGTCGTATAACTGAGTGGGACTGGGCATTTTAAATCACTTTTTGACTTATCTTCTTTCTCCTACTTTACCAAAACGCCATTTTCAGAGCTTCTCACTCAAAAACCATAACTTCTCTCTAGGTATTGATCTAGCTAGAGTGTGTTGTTCACCTTTCGTCTTCACAAAAAGGGTGTTGATCGTCGAGGGCGTCATTTTGATCCGAATAGTTTGGTGTTTGGAGCATTTTGGTTTTGGGTCCTTCTTCTTTGGAGCTCATCTTTTGAGGTAGGGATATCCTACTCCTCTTTATGAGTCTTGTCTTTAAATTTTAGCATTTTGATATGTTGGTGGTTGTTGTGTAATTTTGGGAAACTTTGGGCCATTGTGTAATTTCATAAAAGATTGGGGTTTTGTCTATAATAAACCTAGAAGCATGTTTGGTATAGAAACATGGAATTAATGTTGAGACATTAGTGAAATTGGAACCTAAGGGTTGTTATGTTATGAATTATAACGATGGATAGAATACATTGATTTTATGTATTGTTATGTGATGTGTATAATTGTTGTTTATATACATTGTGTTGTGTTGGAGGAGATAGGGGATGTACTCCGCGGTTTAGGGGAAGATAGGGGATGGACCTCTAAACCGGATGTTATTGGGAGGAGATAGGGGATGAACTCCGTAGATAGAGCATGTATGCTTATCTAGAAATGTATTGACAGAGCGTATATGCTTGTCGTTGGAAGTATGAATATGACTGTTATGTTTATATTTGTTGAAGTGAAATGTGTTGGCATGAGTGCTTGTCTCATGTGAGATGTTTGAGCCAAGATTATGATCTGGCGAGTGAAAAGGAAATATAGACTTAAACGTCTTGGAATTGTATTATGTTATGAAAGAATGTAAAAGAGTTGGCCATCTATCAACTGTTAATCTTTTAGTCATTATTCATAACTGGTTTAGTATATTTCTACTGGGCTGTGGCTCACCCTATATGGGAATATTATTTTCAGGTACAGGTAGCATGCCACCTCCAAGGACTTAGCTTGGGAGGCTAGTGGCGGACGGACTTTTGGTTGTCTTTCCTTTTGTAATATTACCTGTAAATTCAAGCCAAGGGCTTAATGTGTAAATGAGTTAGCACTCTACTTTCTTGTAACCAAGTGTTAACTTGGAAAGCTGTAAGCCCTTAGGGCATTTGCTTTTGTTGTTAACATGTAATACTTTTTGTAATAGAACCCAGTTGAAATGAAAGGACGTGGATCTTTTATATATCATAGCATGTCAATATTGTTGGGTTTAATGTCATTTTTTTTGAGGGCGTTACAGAATGCTTATGCCATGCCATGCCTTTTTTAAAGTAAAACACATCTTCATCTTTTGAAAACCATCATGCTTAATGATGTCATGCAATTTCAACTGCTCAACATTTATCAAATTTTATTCAAGGGGCGGTAAATACAACTCTGTAAATCCCTAGGTCGGTGTCTGCAAGTACACTATACAATTACTACCAATTTGTCATTTTTACCGATATTAACCGGAAGGCTCGACACCTCTAATCTGTCATTTTTCCCAGTATTAACTGGAAGGCTCAACATCTATTATCTACACCACCTTTCAAGACTTACCACCGTATTTACCCTAAAATCATTTCATAAAAACTTGTTTCTCAACATTCTTTTCTAAATGCTAAGTTTTCAAATCAAATTTCAAAACTCTTCATTATCAAATGAATTGATATGCTAATGCAATGATTAATAATACAATGTAATATTTCTTCCACTTTCAATGCTCCCACACAATATTCTCATTATGATCAAAATTCTCATTTCTTATTTCAATGCAACAAGATAAATAAATAATTTTATTTCAATTCATCAAGGGATAACATAATTCCCACGTTTCAAACATTTCTAATAACTTAATTATTTCAAGATTATATCAACACTTTTAAACAATAACTTCCAAAACTTCAACAATTCTCTTATTTCATGGAAAACCATCATTTATATGTAATAAATAAACACTTTTCAAACATCATTTATTTTGGCACACAAAATAAACATAACAACTTATTCTAAAGATTTTCAACATATTTCTTAAAAATCTCCAATTTTAAGGTTTTCTCACCAAAAACCATTCATCTTTAAATATTTGAGAAGATCTTACCAAAAATGTCTTTCTTTCATCAACATAGTTCAAAAACCTTCAATTTTTATTTTTAAAGGAAAATGAAGTAAACCCACTCTCAAAATCACTCATCTTCTTGAATCAACAATCAATTTTCAAAAAAACTAATCAAAGGATAATTTCGAAAATCATCTAGATTTTGCAAAAACATATATATAATTCAAAGAAAATTCCTACCTCAAGTTTAGAAGAGAAGATGAACAAAACAAGATTGAAACTTCAAAGTTGTTGAAACCAACTTCTACTTGGATCAAAACGAAGCTCTTGATAAGTTCTACACTTAATCTCAAATGAGCAAGGCAAGAAGATGCTTCCAAGTGAGTAGATCTAAAGATCTTTGAGCAAAAAGTGATTTTGGAGAGGGAGAAAGTGACTCACGGCTTGGAAAGGGAAAAAGAGAAGAAAAAGTAAAGAAAAAGTTAAGTGAGGGACCTATTTATAGTGCTAGGTCAAAGTAAAATGAAACCCTAAAGTCAACCCAAAAGATCAAGTCAAAATCCCCAAAAAGTAGGCCCAAAATCAGACTGAAATCTGAAAAAAAAAAGTCTGCTGAGGTCGACCCTTGCAACACAAGGGTCGACCCTATGAAGAAACTTATGCATGACAACATGCAAGGGGTTCCCCCCCCCCCCCCCGGCGGGCGATTGGTGTCTACTCCAAATTCCAACAAGCAATTTCAGAAATAAGGGGGTCGACCCCCTTCCAGATTGGTTTCTACGTAACCAAGCGTGAACGAGCAATCCCAACAAGTTTAAATCGATTTGTACTCCTCCAAAACTAAGATACAACAACACTAAAAAATTTCAAAATAAAATAAAGGATTCAAATATTTCCCCAAAAGCTTTGAAGGACACAAATGCTCAATATTTAATGTTTTTTGTATTTTTTTATTTGTTTTATTATTTTATATAAAAATAATTTAATAATCCCTACACTAACAACTATCATCAAAACAAATATAATTTTACTTAATCCCCTTACTATGAATCCCCTCTATTCTATCTTTGAAAACAAACAGGGCCTTAATTAACCTTCGGAAGGCCAACTTTTAAGTTAGTTATATACATTTTTTTGAGTTTTTAATTAATTTTTTTTATAAACATTTTTTGTGTGGTGTTTATAGACTTTGAAGGTCCTAACAATTTAAAAAAATGGACCAAATTTGAAAGAGTCTACTAAAAAATCAAATTTATTGGTTATTTAGACCAAAATCGGTTTTTTTGGTACGTAGTAGATCTTTTTCAAGTTTGACCCATTTTTTAAAAAATTATTAGGGCCTTTAGTTTGTAAGCAACTAAAAGTGAAAATAAAAATGACAAAAAAATAAAAAGAGCTGACTAAAGTTTAAAAAAAAAAAGAAGAAAGAGCTTGTTTGGTTTGTTTGTCAAAAAATAAAAAATAAAAATTTATTTGATAAAAATAAATAACAAAAAGATACTTTTAAATTTCAAAAATTATTTCTAACCTCCTAAAAAATAAATTATATAAAAATGATTAAACTTTTTTTTATTTCTTTTACCAAATTAATTTCAAATAATTTTTAAAAACCAAACTAAACATGGCCAAAAAAGTTGGAGCCAAACCCATAATGGAACTTTTTTCATATTTTTCATGAAGATTCTAATAATTGGGTTTCGGTGATGTTACAAAATAAAATAAAATATAAAGAAAGAAATAGGAATGGGCTCCACTTGGAAGGTGTTGTCTTGGTCCATGGACTTACCATTAGTTGATAATTTGATTTTTTTTTTGGGTATGTATTATCTATAAAAATAATTTGATCGATTCATTATTTGTAATCTATTCAATTTATTTTGTTTGTCGTCAAAAAATGAATGATTTATTTTTAAAAACACATTTATCATCTATTTTTTCAGAGACAAATATAATAAATTGAATAAGCGACGATTATCTAATTGACTTAATTTTTTTTAATAAATGATATACATAAAAAGTTTGACAAAATAAACAATTTAAATTATTGAAAAAAGACATGTGATGAACCCGAACGGCACCCACCTGCTCAAATGACGGAATGAGGAGAAGCTTATGATGACATTTTAATAATCGATACACCTCTTGAGGTTGAAGCTATATGACTTTCATAGGCTCATAATTTTTTCAATATCACCATCTAGCTACTTGGTTGATTCTCTTGAATTTTACTAAAATTTTAATTCCAAATCAGTTGTTATCATCATAGGTTTTCTTCAGTCATTTTTCTGCTGATATTTAACATGCAGATATACATATATCTATATTAAAAACTGCCAAATATGTTTTTAAGAAAAACAAGAGCTAAAAATTTCAGTCGAAATTTGGATTCAATTGAATTCAATGAATTCATATCCCACATTGTTCCAAAAAATTTCCACATAAATCTGAAAACTCACTTTATGATTCGGCCCTTGGCCTTTGTCTACAATTGCTAAGACTTTTTCTCTGGGAATTGTATGCAATTTTTTGACTCCCTCAAATGGTACATGTGGTGTTTTAAATCATGGACTGAAAAATTTATCCAGTGAAATATGATGGAAAATTCTCATTTTATTCTTTAAACTATCACTCAAAATTTTTATTTCTCCACTGTTGGTTATAGACAAAAACAAGAAGTGAAATGTGTTGGGAAAAAATTCATTTTATCCACTAAACTATAAATCAAAATTTTCGTTTTATCGCGTTGTTAGCTGCATAATCAAATGAAAGCTGCGGCCATGATACTAAAATTTCATTTTACTCCTAAATTATTTAAAAATCTCAATTAGATCCTTCGAGTATAAAAAAAAAAAAATAAATAAATAAAATAATTAATTTGAAGATATTTCTCTCAAACACGTGTGATCTATATTTTTTTCAACACAGATTTTCAATCTACTACTAGTTGATCGAGTCAATCGTTGATAGAGAGAGAACAGACTCATAATTTTGGATTCAATTAGTTTTCTTAGGACCGATTTAAGGTAATTTGAGACTTAAAGCAACAATTTTAAATGAGGTGTATTTTTAAATGATTTTTTTTTTTGTAATATTTATTGTTTAAAATTTATTATTCTCACTTTTTTTAGATGAAATTATTATTAAATATTTTAATTTAATTGTTTTATATATTCAAAAGAAATCTAATTAATAGTTTGGAGATAATTTTGAATGTAAAATGAGATTTCAAATGAAGTTCTAAGTATCTCGTTAGTAACTTTCGTTTGATTATAGGCAAGATAAAATTAATTCAAAATCAAATGGTTCGAGTGTGAAATTGATATTATTAAAATAACAGTTGTTGAATTGACTTTTGAATGATAATTTAGGGAGTAAAATGAAATTTTCTCAATATGTTGACTTATCTTTGTTAGGTAACTAGAAAAAAAAAATGATGACTCATGTAACGTCCCAAAATAATCCAACATAAATGAAGTACATCAACCAAAATCCAAACTTTACATCATTAATCAATAAAGTTTGTACAAAGGTCCCGCGTGCAATTTATACATTCAATGATATAGAAATACATGAATCTATAGCATGTAGAACTTCAAATCCCAAAATAAATAAAATGTCCTTAAGGGTTTACATATTCCAAGGCTTGAGCCTGGTTACACAAATATGATTTCACGAACCCATACATTTAAAACCCTTGACTAGCAAATAATTTACAACAAAAATAGAGTCGTTTGCTCTTCACAAAAATATGTCAACGCCTTCAACTCGGCAGGATCACCACATCTTTTTTTGCACCAAAATCCCATAGGGGTGAGCATAAAGCTCAGTAGAGAATCCTTAACAAAGTATATACATTTATGCAAAATTTCCGATATTAAATACAGATGCCATGCAATGCCAAATTTAATGAGAATTTCATTTACATGCCTTTTAAAAGTCACCATGTTCAACCTCAGTTTGAAATCTCAACAATTCCGAAATTTACAATTTTATTCAAAAGAGCGGTAAATACGACTCAAGTAATCCCTAGGTTGGTGTTTGCAAATAGGCTCAACTAGCACTACCAAAAATCCCACTTTACTAGTTGCTAACCGGAAGGGAAGTGATACCTCCTCCGCACGTGTTTTCGGTCTTTCACTCCGAACACTCATGCCAACTTATCAATTTTATCTCCACCTCTTATCCAGGCTTACCAACGTATTTACCCTATAAACATTTCCATGATTTCATTTCACGATATTATTTTCTCAATGCAAACATTCCAAACTTATTTCAAAGTGTAAAATTATTAATTGAAAGGGAATGTAATGCAATCATTAACAATGCTACATATAATTTTCATCTTTTAGTGTCTCAACAACAACACAATGTTAACCAAAATTCCCATTTTTCGCCCCCTCAATGTCATTTCACAAATTGGTCATATGTTCAATTGAAACTATCAACACATAGCAACACTTCTTCATTTTGTACAATTCTCGACAATTTAGTCATTTCAAGACTATATGCAATATTTTGAACATCAACTCCCAAGATTTACAATTCTCATATTCCATGGAATTCAACAAATGTACCAATTCATAACTACATGTGTATATGCATTTAAGTATAATCTCCAAAACCTCCATTCATCAAGAAATGATCATATTTGCAACGATAATATAAATTCTCACTCACTCTTTCATTTTATTCAAGAAAGATCCATCAATTCCCACATTTTTCCCCAAAACCCCAACATTTCGTCACATCTTTACAAAACCTCACTAAATACATCAATCTCAACCTGTGGTTCAACATTTCAAGAAAATCGTTAAAAAGAACTAAAGATGGATTTGCTTCTTACAAGACCATCAATTTCTTGAGCCAAAAACCCATTTTTTGAAATAAACAAGGGAGAGCTCTCAAAATCAATCAAAAACTTACAAAAACATATATATAACTCTAAGTAATTCCCTACCTCAAGTTTGATGAAGAGATTGATGAAACCCTAGGATCAAATGGTGTAGAAATCCGATCTTCACCGTACAAAGTGAAGCTCTAGCTTTGCTCTCCAACTTTGATGAAGGAACTTGGGTCAAAATGTGTATGGGTTTGGAGAAATCAAAAATCTTGTGGTGTGTTTTGGTGTGAAATGTAGAGAGAAGGGAGAGCAACGTATTTTTAAAGAGAGAGAGACATGGAAAAAATGAGATACACTCAGCCCCAAAAGAGAAAAAAAACAGAGATTTCGGACTGCCAGCATCCCGCACATGCGGCATTGATCCCCGCACATGCGACCCTCCAATCCACACTTAGCCCCGCACCTGTATATAATGCAATGTGCAAGGTTGAGAATGACCCACCTCCCCGCACGTGCGGCCCTGGTCCTCCAGCCCAGAATTTTCCCAGCTCCACACCAGACATTCCTAACTCGACCTCGCGCCCTCCGGAATAAATGAAGTGCTCAAAATCAAACAAAATAAGATACTAAGACTTTAAGAAGGAGTTTTTCCCAACAACGCAATCCAACGGTTAACTCAACGCCTCACACTAGAATCCGACGCTATAACAATTGTAAATCGAGGTTAAACAAAGAAGAATAGATAAACAACATGACCGGTCCTCACAACTCACTTAATGTATTTTATTAATTTGGCATTTATTAAAATACCACATAAATAAGGAAAATGCTTGTCTCCAGTTGGGTTTTCCAATTGGAGAGTGTTGTTGGGCCTCGGTGTGCTCACCACGGAATCTATATCAATGATCCAGACTTTTCAATATGTAGAAGTTATCGAGTATTTCATCTATGTAAAAAATTATGTTGATCGAATATCAATAACCACTTGAACATATCACATTTGTGTCAATAATTTATTTTTAAAATCATACTTACTATTGACACAAATTTGATTGATCAAGTGGCTATCGATATTCGATCAATATAATTTTATATTGGGATTAAATACACGATGAGTCATATACATTGAACGGTTCGAATCATAGATGTGGATTTTGTGGTGGGCCCACAAAATCCAACTATATCCTCCAATCTGATTTCGGACTGGAGAGAAACATGGGCCAAAAATAATACCATATGGTATACCTTGAATATTGAACAATTTTTCATAGTTTTCACCTTATACTTTTTAAGGAATTCACAAATCTTTATTGGGTTTAGGGGGTGTTTGGAGTATACTTTTTTATGACTTTTTTTTGTTGGTTTTTTTTTTTTTTTTTTTTTTTTTTATATTTAGTGTTTTTTTTTTCCAAAAAAATTAAGTTTCTAAATTCTACTAGACAATACGAATCAGAAAATTTAAAAAAAAAAAAAAAATATTTTAAAAAGACAAAAATAAGTCAAAAATAGTAAATTTCTTTTACTTATTTTGACTTTTTAAATTTTTTATTAGATTTTTTCAAATAAAAATTACTTTTTAGATTTGTCTATAACACAGACTGAAAAAGCAAATTTTTTTGACATAATTAAAAATTTTATTAAAAAGAAAAAAAATTTAAAAATATGTTAGTCTCTTACCAGTGTGTTTGTGGACTACTACTTATGGTCACACCGTTACTATGCACGACTAGTCTCTCCTGCCTTTTTGTTTTTTGGGGGCAAATTATCACTACCCTTTAAGATTTGGCTAAAATATAAATTTTTTTTGAGATTTGAGAAATTATAAATTGTCCTTTGATGTTTATATTTGCATAATAAATAAAGGAACAATTTATATTTACATAACAAATGAAGGAACAATTTATTATGTAAATATAAACCTCAAGGGGCGAGATGTAATTTCTCAAAACTAAAAAGGAATCTATATTTTAGTCCAACCTAAGGGGTATTGGTAATTCCCCCCCCCCCCCCCCCCTTAACAAAATTTTATTAAATTGTATTTTAATATTTTCAAGGAAAATGTTGCATACGTTGATTAAATAGCTGAATTTCACTGACATGTCACTCTCAAAGAATGTATAGGCCACGTTTGAGAAATTGATTATTTTAGTAAGTTTTTTAAATTTTTTTATTATTTTAATAGTTAAAATATTTATGTTTGGAAAAAATGTTGAATTTTTTTGTAGTTGAATGTGATATTTGTGATAGAAAAGTAAAATAATTAAATAACAACTTATCTTATCGATGTAACATTTTATCTTATTGACTATTTTAACATTTGTCTTTTTATAAATTTTAACCAAAAAATAACAACTTTTGGCTTTCCAAACACCGCCATTGTAATACTACAAATTTCAAAAATTTATTCACAAAATAAATATTAATGTGTAGTTGAAATTAATTCCATATATGAACTTTATAATATATATTTTCAACAACCAATATTTGTTTAAATTCTTGTAGAGTGTTTGACCTAATTTATATAAGTGCACTTATTTAGATAAATATACTTATTTGGGTTATATTACCTCTCTACTTTTATACATATTTTTTTATAAAAAATTTAAAAATATATTTATTTAGATCATTCTAAATAGTAAATACTCCCTTACTAGATAGATGATTGTTTTTTGGGCAAATTACACAAATAGTCCCTATAGTTTGGAGCTTGTGTCACTTTGGTCCCTGACTTTTCAATTGTGACATATTTGACCCTGAATTTTGAATCTTGTTTCAAATAAGGACAATTGAATAAATAATTAAAATTGTGACATATTTGATCCTGAATTTGTTTGACATTTATTGTTGTCAAATTAGTTTATATTTTATCAAATTGACAATTTTACCCTTGAAAAATCCAATTATTTATTCAATTGTCCTTATTTGAAACAAAATTCAAAATTCAGGGTCAAATATGTCACAATTGAAAAGTCAGGGACCAAAGTGACAGAAGCTCCAAACTATAGGGACAATTTGTGTAATTTGCCCTTTTTTTTTTTTTTTTTTGACAAGTAATCACATTTGATCTATTGTATTTTTAATAAAACTATTAACACCTGTAAAAACTTGCCTGGTTAGGTTTTTCAAAAAACACTTTTCAGAAAATTTTACTTTCTTATTTTCCGTGTTTTTTGCTTTTATTGATTTTTTAAAATATTTTAAGCATTTTTTTTTTACTTTTTAGACATGCCAAACATAAATATACCTAAAAAGTAAAAAAATTGTGAAAAAATCTTTTAAAAATTCACTAAATACCAAAAATACAAAAAAAAAAAAATACAAGAATTCAGTACATTTTTTGTATTTTTATGTATTTATTAATTTTTTAAAATATTTTTTTCACAATTTTTTTACTTTTTAGATACATCTAAGTAAGGTGCATCTAAAAAAGTTTAAAAAAATGTTTAAAATTTTAAAAATATTCACTAAAAATAAAAAAACACGAAAACCAAAAAATTCAACTTTCAAAAAATTTAATCGAAAAAACTCATACCAAATAGCCTGTCATTTTCAATATCTACTGCATACTATCATTCATGACACAAATCTATAACTCAAACTCTGATCCCTAGACTTTATGATTGTCATTATCTCATCACAATCAATTGCTAGTAAATGATTTACAACCCAATCGGTTTCGGGGTATAATTTAACAAGTTTTATAAAAATTTATTAAAGGTCAAAATATTTAAAAATTTTTTTTAAAAATTAGAACAACAAAATGTAACTTTGTTAACAATTCATATATGGGTCTTGTTCATAAAGGTTTTTATTTTTTCTATACAATTGTTAGCTAAAGAAGCTCAAAACAAACCGTTTGGACTTTTTTTTTTTTAGCTTAAACAGTGAAGAAGTAAGTAAAAAGTTGTAACCAAATAGAGCCTAGTCGGTTGGCCAATTGTTCTTTTAACAACTTTTTGTGATTTTTTTCCCTTCTTCAAAGAAATTTGTTTAAAAAGTTTTAAAGAGATCATACGAAATTAGATGCTGCAAAAGCAAAGAAATAAATAAATTTTGAAAAAAGTCTACTAAAAATGGAAGAATTTTTTTAAAAAACAAGTTGATTTTTATTTTTATTTTCAGTGGCCTTTTTTTTTTTAAAAAAAAATTACTCTTTATATCATTCTAGACTAAACAAACTTGAAAATTTACTTTTTTTAGACATACTTTAATAAAATCATGATAGGCAAAAAAAAATTTCAAAAAAATGACATTTTTAGTTGTTGCCAAACAAAACCTAAGCCATTCAAAATTAAAAAATGCTAACCACCACCCACAATTTTGTAAGCTTGGCTATCATTGAATTTTCTTCTTCCATTTTCCCTGTCACCTTTTCTTTCTTTCTTTGTCTGTCCCTTTTCTGATGTACCCCCCCCCCCCCCCCCCCCCCCCAAAAAAAAAAAAAAAAAAAAAAAAAACCCAACATCCAAGTAAGTTCATGTGTATTAAAATTAATGTAAAAGACGTTTAAGAAGTCCCAGGGTTTAATTCCAAGCTCTATCCAAAGCCAAATGGGTCAAAGTCAATAATAAAAACAAACCTTAAACAATAATTTAGTCAAGTATTGTTCTTCATAATCAACATACAATGACTAAGAAAAATTTGTGCAGTACAAAGAATTTTGGTCTCATCCAAAAGAATAGGGGAAATAACAGCACAATTGTAACACTAAAAAAATATAATATTATGAAAAAGTATAACATTTTAATTATTAAAGTGTATAAATTTTATCAATAATTTGTATTTTTTTTTTGATTTTTACCACTGTGCTATTATTTCCCCAAAAAAATATAAGCAAATGGTTTTCCAGAATTTCCTTTTATTTTTTTTAAATCACTAACAAGAATTACATTTCCAACATTTGAATTTGAACCTTCTTGAATTATATTACTTTTTACTATACTCAACCATTAAAGAGGTTAAAGTCTAAATCACAAAGAAAACATAGCTTGACACAATTGGGCTAAGTCTAAATCACAAAGACATGCTATGCTTTCAACAACACCTATATAGATTATAGATTTTTTTTTTTTTTTTTTTTTTTTTGTATATATTGTTTTGAAAAAAATACTTTTAGGACAATAGCATATTTTCGGAAGTAGATTAAAAGTTATTTTTTTTACTTTTTAACTTTTTTTATAAAAAAAGAAGTACAAAAAATAGAAATATTATGTAATTTAAAAAAAAAAAAAAAAAAACCACTTTTAACTCAAAATAGGCCAAAGTCAAGGATGTTGTCGGTGAAGTGAAGTTCCATAAAGCAGTATGAAAATTCAAACCATAGGGGCTCCAATAGTGGAGTGATTATTTGGTAATTTTGAAATATTATTTTATACTATTTATTATTTGACATTTGTCAAATTATCTTCTAAGATTATGTTTAGATTATGAATTTAAATAAGAACTTAAAAAGTAATAAATAAAAAAATATATAAAATTATTCATATTTTATTTTTTTTCTTCTTAAATTTCTACTCAAATTTATAAATCAAATGTAGTATAAAAAAGTCCATAAAAAATAGTAACTATCACGTAAATTTGTCCCACCAAATAATTCTTTCCTATAATTTTAGGGGTGGACTCGGAAGCATGGAAGTGTTCATACACTGTTTGGTGTGGACACCAGAAATAATGGGTGTGTTTAATTTGATTTTGGGAGATAAATTTGACTTGGAATTTTTCCTTCGGTGGATGTCTTGAATTTGATTAGTGTAAAAATCAACATCAGAGGGTGTGTCGTGTGGTACTGGATTCGTGTCAGATTATTTTAATATTCAAAAAGAAGATCTGGAGGACTTCAATCAATCTCTTAATTTTGAGAGAAAACCAAGTATTTATAGAGAACCAAAAGTAATCCTAGATTGGGAAGAAAACAAACTCCTTGAGAAATCCGGATTTTGAGGCTCGCTCGAGTGAAGTTTTGCTGGCTCGAGCGAGGAGTGTATTTTTCGTGATTTCTACTACTGCCTTGGCTCGAGCGAGCAATGGCAGACATGCAATTTTGAATGCAATTTTGCATTTTGCTTCGGCCGCGAGTTGACCAGGCAGCTCGACCCCCGTAATAATCAGCGAAGTGGCAATCTTGAAAGCATTAACATCACAAACTTCTCTGCATGGCTCGATTCGGGTTTGGACTTGCATCTAATAAACTCATAGCCTCACTGAAATAAAAGTGCGAAAATAAATACATCTGAAAGGAGTTTTGTTAAACGGGGTTGCCAAGAATAAAACCCTAACAATCTCCCCCTTTGGCAATGCCGTGACAAAACATATCTAACAAATAAAATCTTAATCACCCCAACCCATTACATCCAACAAAAACAAACTTCTTTCTCAAGATCATGATCTGCAAAACAACTATTAGTGCCACAATCTCCAAAACAACTATTATGCCCACAAGAATATATGAAAAAGCAATAAACATATGACAAGATTATCTTGAAGCATGAGATGGAAAACATGAGTAGATGCAACTTGGAGATGTTAAGAACATGTAGCATGAATAGATGAAGACCAAGACTCATGAAAAACAACTCTCAAATAACAAAAGCAAGATCATAAATCACACAAACAATGATATGACGATGTAAATATCAGGAGTATGCAAGAAGGAAATAATTTGCAAACAATGCATAGAATCATGCAAAACAACTATCGCCAATTTCCCTTACCAAACAAATCAAAGTGTTCATGCTAACAAACTCTTGCAATGATAAACCAAACTCCCTTACCAACCCAAATCAAGATGAACCAGACTCCCCCTCACTAAAAGCGACCACAAACACTGAAAACAGTGAACAAGAAGAAAAAGACAAAAAAAAATATGGTGGAGCAAGCAAGAAATCTCAGATTTGTACCTTAGAACACACAAGATTATCCAAGAAGCACAATTACAAGAAAACACAATGTGCACAACCTCTAGAAGATTCTTCATAAAAGAAAGTGATGCATTATGTGAAAAGCATAAATCCCATGATAAAAGTGTGTGTGTGACTCTTGGAGTTCGACAAACACTAGATTCAATCCTGGTAGTGATATGAAAGCTGAACCTCCGACAAGAGAATCTAAGCACAACAAAGGAAAGTCAAACCACTAGGAATCAAGGGGTATCTGGTGAGTAAAGGCGGAGGCTCCCCCTCAATCAATGAATCCTTATTTTTTTTCCTTTTTTTTCACTTTTTCTTTTCTTTTGCATATTTTTTCTTCTTCTTTTTCTTTTTCTCTTGCACATTTTTTTTTTCTTTTGCACACTCATTGGCGGCTGACACGCTCAAGAGTATGGAAACCGAACCAGAAAAGTATGGATATAATAAGGATGGCCTGGTTGGTGACTCTGAAGTAGCCTTTTCCTCATGCCTGGACTACAAAGAACAGAGAGGAAAGCCATGGAGATGCAAAAAGATGGAAGGTAGTTAAGAGACTCAACATCACCCATGATATGCTAGTATAGGTCAATTCCTCTAGAAAAGCAAAAGATACAATGCCAGAAGTCCATATAAAAAAAATGATCACTAAGATGGAAGACTCCAAAATTTGCTAATCCAAGAGTGTGTACAGAATGAGACATAGTAATCAAAAAACACACACTCCAAAATGAGTAATGACCACAGAAAGTACACACATGGTAACATGTAATGGATATTTTCATCAATTTCAATATGTACCAAGGACCACTCAAAAATTTCAAGCTTGCAAAACCATACTAAGAAAATCTTTTTGGATTTTTTTTTTTTTAAACCAAAGTAAGATAAAAAAAAAAAAAAACATGCACACATTTTTTTTTCTCATTAAAAAAAAACACACAGAGACCCAAAAAAACTAAACAGAGTAAACACATTAACACAAGTTAAGTTTTCTCACCCAAATCTTTTTGGTCTTAACAAAATCAAGTCTAGCGGACTTGGTAAGAGTCGTGGCATTGTGAACACCCTCATGAATCTTGGTATTACTAGACATGTAAGGTTGTCTCCTAACGCAAAAAGTATTCGAATTTCGACTCTTTTGAGATACTCTCCCATGCAACTTATAACAATAAGGGCGAATATGACCATGCATACCACAATGATGACAAATAAAAATAGGGTGTACCTTCTTTTCTTTTACCTTACCAACTCTAGGGAGTTTGAGAAGTCTTTCTTCTTGTTGAATCTTTTGTCCTCCATTTCTTTGAGTTCTTGTATCATGAGATGTGGAAGCACTCTGTTTTTGCTCTTTCTTACCTCCAAAGCCAATGCCACTCTTGTCAGAACAGATTTGTTGAGACCCAATGATATCCTCCAAAGTCTTTGATCCTTTGTTCCAAAGACCAATGGTAACCATAGCACACTTTAGCTCTTCCTCTTTCTTGATCATTAGTTCTTCCAAAGCAACTTGTGACATCTCGAGAGATTTAATCTTTTCTTCAAACATGGCATGGGTTTCCTGTAGCTCATTCCTCTCTGTCTCACAAGTCAACAGTTTTGCACAAAGAACTTGTTGATCATCAGCTATCTTGATGGCATTGATCCTAGCCTCGGAAATCTCCTCCTTAAGTTTGACATTCTCACTTTCACATGCTTTGAGTTTCTTTGTGAGTTTGTCATTTAATTTGAATAAGTTAAGAGACTCCTTATACAACTTTTCATAAGCTTGCTCAAGCTCTTCATGATCACTCTCTGAGGATTCATCATCAGTGGTATTCTCAACTAACCTCTTCGAAGACTCTGTTTGTTCTTCAGTTTTGGAAGCCGCCATGAAAGCAAGGAATTGTTTATGTCCCTCTTCACTTTGATCTTCATTGTCACTATCATCTTCATCAGATTCTGATTCATCATCCCAGGTGATAGCGAGGGCTTTCTTCTTCTTCAAACGAGTGGGGCATTCTGAAGCAAAATGGCCAAATCCTTGGCATTCATAGCATTGGACACTTTTAGAGTTTCCTTGTATCTTTCCTTTCTTCTTCTTGGCTATAGAATTAATTTTGACTTTATCTTTGCCTTTGGATTTATGAGAATGAGTAGATTCCAAAAGATTAGGATTTTTATTCAAAAAAGATTTTTTAAATTGTTTAACAAAAGCAGCCATAATCTTGGAATCTATTTCACAGTCCTCGTCAGAATTCTCAACCACTTTATGAGCACTACTAAAAGCAATATCTTTTTGTTTCTTTTTGAAATTCCTATGTGGCTCATAAGTTTGGAGATTTCCAACAACTGATCTAGCTTGAGGTTGTCAACATCTTGAGCTTCCTCAATAGCCGTAATTTTTGGTTGGAACCGATCGGGCAAGGATCTCAAAATTTTTCCCACAACTTTGGATTCTGGTATTTTTTCACCTAAATTGAAGCTGGAATTAACAATGTCACTCAATTTCGCATAAAATTCATCAAAGGTCTCACTATCTTTCATTGAAAGGTTTTCGAAACTAGACGTGAGCCTTTGAAGTTTTGAGCGTTTCACAGAAGGAGTGCCCTCATGAATAGTTTGTAAGATATCCCAAGCCTCTTTTGCGACTTCACAATTACAAATACAGCTAAACTCTTCAGGTGTGACAGCGCAAAAGAGAGAATTGATAGCTTTACTATTCCAGCTACTATTTTGGTAATCAATTGTGTCCCACTTATCAATTGGTTTGGGGAAAGTTACTCCATCAACAGTAATTGTTGGTTAGTCCACCTATTCATGACGGATTGCCAAACTTTTTCATCAATAGATTTTAAAAAAGATCTCATTCGAGCTTCCTAAAAAGAATAATTGGATCCGTCAAGTAGGGGTGGTCGAACCATAGAATTTCCCTCACGAATTGAATCCATTATCACAAATCAAACAAGATCTCATTCTAAAAAAAATTTTTTTTAAAAAAATAGAGCGTTCAAAAAGAATTAAAAAAAAAAAAAAAATAGAATGACCCGCTCTTAGATGTTGATTTGTGATTATGTATCAATAAAAAGTAGGAAAAAAAAAAAAAACAATCCCACTCAAACAATCAAGAGAAAGAGACACAACGATTTTTACGTGGAAAAACCACAATTGGACACCTCCAACTGTGATAAAAAAATCACGGGCAGCTGCCACAAGACAATCCACTAAGAAGAATTAAAGGAATTACGCAGGTATACTCTCAATTATCTAGCAAATCCACAATGCCTAATTGAACCAACCTCTATGTGCCTCTTCCAACCCCATCTTCACCACCGGATTGTCTTTCTAATGAGCCACTCCAGAATCTACCGAAGCTTCCAGCTCGAATTCTTCAGAATCCACAACTGAAGAACAACTCTCTCTTTTGTGTATACCAAACAAACCTTTGATGTACTCTCTTTAAACCATGAGTTGAAGACTCAATAAAAACATCAAAGAAAACAAACAAAATATCCCCAGATATAAACCTTAAGAACCAAAAAGAAGATCTGGAGGACTTCAATCAATCCCTTAGTTTTGGGAGAAAACCAAGTACTTATAGAGAACCAAAAGTAATCCTAGATTGGGAAGAAAACAAACTCCTTGAGAAATCCGGATTCTGAGGCTCGCTCGAGCGAAGCTTTGCTGGCTCGAGTGAGGAGTGTATTTTTCGTGATTTCTACTACTGCCTTGGCTCGAGCGACAAATCCTTGGCTCGAGCGACCAATGGCAAACATGCAATTTTGAATGCAATTTTGCATTTTGCTTCGGCCGCGAGCTGACCGGGCAGCTCGACCCCCGTAATAATTAGCGAAGTGGCAATCTTGAAAGCATTAACATCACAAACTTCTCTGCATGGCTCGATTCGGGTTTGGATTTGCATCTAATAAACTCATAGCCTCACTGAAATAAAAGTGCGAAAATAAATACATCTGAAAGGAGTTTTGTCAAACGGGGTTGCCAAGAATAAAAACCTACAAAATAGATATAAGTAAAATCATTGTTCCATTCAATGAAAGTCCTATGTGTTCAAAGCACAATTGATATACAAGTGTAAATTAAATTTTCTTGAAATTTTGAGAAAATACATCAAGTTCTACGATTTTTATATGATTACACTAAATTCCTTTAAGATTTTAATTCAAATAACACTCCATGATTTTTATCAGTAATTCATTAATTATAGAAACTAAAAATTGATATTATCATATCTTTTACACTAAAATATAAATTTTTCCTTATCCATCTTTATATCTATATATCATCTACATTAGTCAATCACTTTAACATTACTAAAAATAAGATTAATATGATTATGTTAAATTTATGCTGCTCATTGAATTCAAATTAAGTTGACAAATATGAAAAGGATTTGGCTATATATTTTTTAGAGAAAATTTTCTACAAGGGTTGTCGGGCCTTTGTGAACCTATCATGGGATCAATTTTGATATTCTGAATCATACATATTGTAGAGCTCACTAAGTATATCATCCTTACATAAAAATTAGATTTAATTAGATAACTATAGTTATATGATCAAATCACATTTATTATAAAAATAAATAAATAAATAACAAGTGTAATTTTAATAATAGACCATTCAATGTTTTAAAAAACAAATGTAAGTTGTAGGATTAATTTTCTTCTTTTCATGGACGATTTACTTGAATGACCCTACAATATGAATGATTCGGATCATCAAAGTGGCTCACAAAGGCCTAACAACACCTATTGTTGGTAAAACTAACTGAGGAGAAACTTTGCCCTATTTTGCATATAATTTTAAGTATGTCTATGATTTGTATTTTTTTAGTAATTTTTGTGTTGTTTTTTTTGTTTTTAGTAAAATTTTTATTAAAAAATATTTATATTTTTAAATTCTACTCGATGGACCAGAAAATCAACCAAAAAAAAAAAATATTAGGATATAAAAGTCCATTAAAGACAACCAGAAAATAAATAAATAAATAAATAAATAAAAAGAGTGCAATTGGTACCTCATCAATTATTTTGGGTCTTCTATTTTTTGACCTTTTTTTTTTATTATAATAATACTAAAAAGGACATCAATAATTTTGGGATACTCTCACTCACAATTGAGCCCACACATTCATTACATCATGAAATAGGGTTTATGAGAACACACACCTCCATCTCCACTCATCCATCTTTTCCAAATCCCACCTTCAAAACTTATTCATCCTCAAAACTTTGAAAATCTTTTGGCGGCAATATTCCGACGGCAACGGTGGTAACCATTCAATTACATACACTTCTCCAACAATAACAATGAGTAGATTTTTTTTCGGAAATCACAATTCCATGAGACGAGGAGAGTACAACAATACAAGTTTAGAGCAGGTTCAGAACTTTGATGGTGTTCTTAACTCAGGAAAAATTGGCATTATAAGGTAAGTTTCTTGAAAAATATGGCAAAAATAATGAAAACTGATCGTCATTTTTTTGAGATTAAACTCCCGAACATTTTATCTATATTCGATAACACAGGCTTGAACATTGTTTATTTGTTCGGAAATAAGTAACCGAACATTGCTTATTTGTTCGGAAATAGATAATCGAACATTATTTTTCTCATTGTAAGGTCATGAACAAATATGTGGAGATGAAATAGTAATCATCTAATAGAAGTATATAACTTTAAAATGACAATGTTAGAAAAGACCCCAAGGAGAAGAACAGTACTTACAAGTACAGTGAGGCCATGGATGAGTGACAAAAAATCAACCAAAGAGGTATGAAAGTGGATTGTGTTGTATGTGTGAAAAGAGGTAATACACACACACAAAAATATAAATAAAAAAAATTCAAGCAGGTTGACAAAATTCATGATCAAATAGAAAAAAAAAAAACTTCTTAAACCCATGACAAGTAATCATTAGTGGTGAGCAAATTTTTTTTCCACCGGTTTTGGGAGGTTTCACTATCATGGGTTTTGTTAGGGTTTTGGGAGATAGGTTTTTTTGGGGTATTGGAGTGTGCATTTGAATAGGTGTAATGTTTTCACAATAACAATTTTGATATTATTTGGGAGGAGAAAAAAGATTTTAAGGGTTTTAGAATTTATTAGTGGGGGTCCAAAAAAATAAGTGATCCAAAATAATTGATGGGGTGTTAATAGTAGCACTCTTAAAAAATTCACTTTTTGGTTTTTTTTTTCATAAACTTTTTTTAGATCTTTTTTATAAAAAAAAAATTTACTTTTTTTAATTCTTCTACAATAGATGAATTCAAATTTAACATATAATTTGCAAAAAAAAATACCAAAGACCAAATATTTGGGAAAAAAAAATGTGACTTTTTTAGTCCGATTCCAAACTCACAAAATAGTTGGCATACATTTTTTTTATTATTTTATAATCACTATAAGAGATTAAAAAATAAGATATAACACATAAATAGAATTTTTGACCTAGTGGTTGTATAGCACATGTCTAGTAATTGTGTAATACCAACTAAAGTATTATTGAGACATTAAAAAAAAAAAAATCAGATTTAATCACCTTAATATTATTATTTTATATATTTATATTTATTTTTACTCATGTTCGAAAAGAAAGTGAATTTCGACCATGAGGGCAAAAAACCTAGCCCCCTTTTAAACAAAATTTCTGTATCTCTTGTGTGATGATGGGCACGGGTCACCCTTTTTTGAAAACATCATTTTTCATCAAATTTTTATCAAATTAAATGAGAAATTAAAATTTTTACCAAATTAAGGATAGACCAAATTCTTCACTAAATTTTTAACAGTTATATTTTTATTTAAATTTGATGAAATTTTCAAAAGGATAAGAATTAATGATGATTTTCTTTCATAAAAATGATTATAACATGTTTATTGAATGAGTTTGAAATTTTTCAAAAAGATTTGATGAAAAAGAGTAAGGGTTGAAGTATTTCGTATCAGATCAAATTTCTATTTAAATTTTCACTCAAACTTGATAAATAAATAAAAAAACAGAAGGTAAGGATTGAAGATAATTTTAGAACTCCTAATCTAGAAAAAATGAAATATATTCAAGATCTTTTTTTTTTTTTTCCATGCTTGTGGGAGCCGAATAAATTCATATTAAGAAAAGCCAAATCTTTTTGAAGGAAATTAGGACAGATACTATTCGACTCTGTCTTGGGGGGTCCTGAAGCCAAATATTTAAATCGGCCATGGAATCAGCCGTACAATAAGCCGAGTGGGAATTGGCATGCGACAAAATGGCCGAATGAGCAATTGTGCGCTAGATTAAAAATGGGCCCGACCCTTGGGACCAGAGACTAGTATAAATAAGAGGAACATCAACCAAAGAAAGGTATGCGAGAATAGATTAACTAAACTTGAAACAGTAGCTAACCAGAGAGCATATACTAATTTATCCGTCGGAGTGCTAATTCCGACACCCCCGACCGGAGTGTTCATCCTTTTTCAGGTGGCAATCAAAGGATCAAGAACGTCCTACAAGACCTAAGAGTATTTCCAAACCACATTTTCAGAATTGGCGCCGTTTGTGGGAATACTCAAGGACGTCCATGGCGGGCGTAACAAAGGATCCTCCGGTAGTCGCTAGCAAAATTATGCCAAGAGACGACGTCACTCCAAGAAACATGCTTGAACCGGAGAATATCACCGTGCAACGGACCTTAAACTTCGATTTAGTAGCCCAGACCTCATCATCGACATCAGTGCATGAAACAATGCAGACGATTATGGATCAAGCAAAGCAAAATGAATAGTGGTTGGAGAACATGATGGCTGAGAACGAGCGCTTCAACTAGGATTTGGCCTTGGAGGTGGTGAAATCCCAACAGGCCACATGCCAAAACCGGGGTTGACCTTCAGGAAAAAAAGATAGTTGACGACATCGACTTCGAAAACGCGATAATGACAGTGATTCTGACTCACCGTCCCCGAAACCCAAAAAAAAAAGGACGAGTTGATGTATCCAGTTCATCTGAAGAAAGTCCGTATGTACGACACAAGCGAGGGAGGAGTGATGATTCGGATGAGGAAGATAAGTACGACCCTTTTGTGCGACAAATTGCAAGGGCAGTGTTACCCAAGAAGTTCAAAGCACCGTTGTTCACCCTGTACGACGGAAAATCGGACCCCACTGATCATATTCGTCATTATAAACAAGTGATGACACTTCATGCTGACGATGAAGCCCTCATGTGTCGAATATTTCCGAGCAGTCTGGGACCACTGGCCGTCAAATGGTACTATAAACTGGAGCCAGCATCGATTAAGAGCTTCCATCAACTCCAAAAGTCCTTCAGGGTAAGATTCATCACCAATGAGATCCAGCTAAAGCAAGCCGATTCTCTCTGGGCAATGCAAATAAAACCAGAAGAAACCCTTCGTGAATATTGGGCACGCTATTGGGAATGCTTTAATATGGTAGATGATGCCTGCAATGACTCTATAGCCATCACTGCCTTTAAGATGGGATTGCATCCTGATAGTCCCTTCCGCAATTCATTGACCAGACAGCCCCCCAAAACAGTATGGGCGTTAATGAAGAAAGTCGAAGAATATTGCAAAGTGGAAGACAATGCCCTGCGGGTCAAAGCCGGGCAGAAAGCTGATAAGACGGCTCCACCTAGAATCGTTCAGCCGATAAGTGTCGTGCCATCAAGGAACCCCGACCCGCGGAATTGGGCTAAACAAGACAAAAGGTGCGACTCGCGCTGATCAAATGACCAATGTTCACATTGAGGGAATGAACAATATCAAGTGGATAGCAGGCGCACAAAGCGCTCAGACAAGAAATACACAGAGTTAACAAAGCTGATCAATAAGATTTTGTCTAAAGTTCAACACCTTCCGTTCTTTAAGTGGCCGCCCAATATAATGGGACCTTCCGATATAAGGAGATGACATAAACGGTGTGAGTATCACAAAGACCACAGTCATGACACCGACAGTTGTTATACACTGAAGGATCACCTGTAGGAGTTGGTGCAAGATGGTCGGCTTGTGCAACACGTCCGAAAGAACAATTCAACAAACATAGTAACCTTACGGCCGGATGTATCTCCACTTGGTGTAATTCATATGATATACAGCTTGCCGACATCGTCCAAGGTGCATACAATTCAGTTGCAATCTAGCCCACATAGGCCAATCACGCCAGCTAAACGGCCCCATGAAACTGGGAGGATTAGTTTCGATGACATTGACTTAGCTGCAGTAACTCTCCCCTACACTGATCCCCTCGTCATCGAGCTACGCTTGAACAGATTCACCTTTGAACGTGTTCTCATTGATCAGGGAAGTACTTCGGAAGTAATGCATTACAAAACTTTTGTTAAACTTGGCTTCACTGACTCGGATTTGTCTCCAGTCGATTATTCGTTATTCGACTTCAATGCTAACCCGAAGTATCCTTTGGGCAAAATTACACTACCAGTTTGGGCGGGCACCAGGTGTAGACACCCCATTTTGACCAGCCCTAAGACTTGGGCGCTTTCTGTTGATTACCCGATGATGATAATTAGAATGTGTTTCTCACAGAATCCTCAACAAGAAAAATGGAATTTGAGTTTTAATACCAACCTTTACACATTTTTTTGGCCAAACTATTTTAGACTTTAAAACCCTCTTTTCAAAATAATTTGTTTTTTTGTTGTTTCTACGATGTTCTGAGACTCCCATTTCGATTAAAATATTACACTTTTCAGTAAACTGGGTAAGGACAGAGTGGAAATAAATGGAAGGGAGGTGAACGGTTTGAATATTTTTTTTAAAAAACATCTTCTTTATAGGTTTGGATTTGAAGTAAATAGGAGGGGATGAAAGAAAACTAGTTTAGGAAAATAATGAGCATCAAATCATTAAGAGGGAAATGAACAGTCTTTACTAAATTTGGCATATCTCTTTGTATACTTGGAATTTAATTGTGAGGCCACCACCATTGGAAAGTAGACTTCTGGGGCTTCAATTTAGACTCAAGAACCACATAAAACCAAGTCTATATGAAGGAGATATGCCCATTTGAAGTTGGGTTTAAGAGCAGATTTTGTTGACCTGGGCTCGGGGAAAATGAACAGTCTTCACTAAATTCGGCATATCTCTTTGTATACTTGGAATTTAATTATGAGGCCATCACCATTGGAAAGTAGACTTCTGGGGCTTCAATTTAGACCCAAGAACCACCTAAAACCAAGTCCATATAAGGGAGATATGCCCATTTGAAGTTGGGTTTAAAAGCAGATCTTGTTGACCTGGGCCTGAGAGAAATGAACAACCTTCACTAAATTAGGCATATCTATTTGTATACTTGGAATTTAATTGTGAGACCACCACCATTGGAAAGTAGACTTCTGGGGCTTCAATTTAGACCCAAAAACCACCTAAAACCAAGCCCATATGAGGGAGATATGCCCGTTTGAAGTTGGGCATAATAGCAGATTTTATTGACTCGGCCCAAAACAGCAGCAGCCCAAAACAGCAGCAGCCCCATTTTTCTTGGTTTCAGTTCGGTTGGGACACCCCTTTGAGCCATTTTTTGATCCATTCAAGTGCACCCACTCATCCTCCAACATCCCCACTCATCATCTACACATCCCACCATCTCCCCTCATCATCCACTTTCATAATTACACTCCACCATCTACTTTCATGATCACATCCCATCATCCCCACTCACCATCCACTTTCATAATTACATCCTACCATCCCCACTCACCATCTACTTTCATAATAACATCCCACCATCTCAAGTCATAATCCATTTTCCTAAAGCAACCACACCATCACCATTCATCATTCACCTCCATTATACATTGTCCCCCATTAAACTCCACTTTGTCTTCCACCATTGCCTACTTGCGTTGGCTATATAATGAGAGCTCTAGTCTTGAATTGGAGGAGGATTTGAAGAAGAGAAGGGTAGGGAAAGAATGCTAAAATTGTGTTAGAATTTGAGAGAAAAGAAGTCTTAAAAACAAGAGAGTTGTTTTGCCAAACTAGTGAAGTTACATAGCCTCTTACATCTCATCTTCCCTTGTCAAAAATCACTCAAAGCCTTAACCAAAGAGAGAGTATTCTTTCCAAGAATAGAGTGATCATACACTTGTTCAAAACCGTCATTTTAAGCTCAAATTCCAAGCTTTTGAATTGAGGATTAAGATCATAATTCACAACCTTGAGGGTGATCAAGAGGAAGTTTGAAAATCAAGAAGTTCAATCCTTCTTTGCAAGGTGAATTTTCAATTCTTTCATTTTTCTTTCATGTTTTATCTTATATTTATTTTCTTATGTTAGTTTTATATTATGTTCTATCTTATATTTATTTTCTTATTTTAGTTTCATATTATTTTTGTTGTAATCTTGCATATTCTATCCCATATTTATTTTCTTATTTTAGTTTTGTAGTAGTTGTGTTTTTTTGTGTTCTTAATTTCACAATCTTGCATGTTCTATTTTATATTTGTTTTCTTGTTTTAGTTTCATAGTAGTTGTGTAGTAATCTTGCATTTCCTAGGTTAAAGTTATCCTCTTATATTAGTTTCATATTAGTTTTGTTTTAATCTTACATATTCTACCTTATATTTGTTTTCTTAATTTAGGTTCATGTTAATTTTGTTATAATTTTGCACTTTCTATTTTGTTTCCTTGTTTTAATCTAACTGGTAGTAGTTAGTCAAGCCAGCTACATATTTCTTGTTTGTTCAAATCTAACTGGCAACAAGACAGGTTTTGCTAGGCCTAGTTGGCCAGCCAACCTATTTGGTTGGCCGGTTAGCTTCTTTTGGACAAGACGGTATTGTCTTCCGATGTTAGCCAACTTCTGGTGGTTTCCAAGGCACATGAAGCTTTTTCTTTCATTTATTTTATTTTGAGTGTTTTGCGAGGTTTTTTTTTATTTTTTTTTATTTTGTTGTAATATTCTCCTCATCCCTCTGTAATTTGGTTTGTAATTATTCTTTCAAGTATTGTAATAATTCCCCATCCCTGCTTTTTTCTATCCCATTCTTTTACTTGCTTTCTTTATTTGAACATAAACATCATATTTATTTTTCATCATATTCATGCTTTGCATCCATGTTCCATGCATCTTGATTCGGCTAAGTTTGCATTTGTGGATTTAATCAATTCCTATGTGATTATGTGCGCTACCTCATGTTCTTGAGATGATTCACATGTCATATCTTAGAAGCCGAATCTTTAGTTGCATCTCATGAGTGAATTGCATTAGGATTTTGTATATAAGATCATGCATGTTTTACTAACTTTGTTTTGTAGCTGTTCGCGGGACGTCGGTAAATATGTAAGTTTTTATGCTTTAGCATCCCGTTTGTGTGTGTTTTTCTTATTATGTTTAAGTATCCTACCATGTGGTTACTTCCTTACTTGATATAACTGTATGAATGCCAGTGGATGGAGGTTGTGTCGCTTAATTTGGAATAATGATTTTTCATGTTTGTAAATTCAATTTATTTGGGTTATACATCTTCAAAACTACATGAAATCAAGTTGTTCCAAAATATGTGACATAGTCTATATTTGTATGCTTCATATAGTAAATTTTAGGATTTATTAAATAATCAGAACATAAACATATAAAGAAAATAAAAGTCATATCATGGTTTAGTAGAGGCCGATCTTTGATCGGGTGAGCGGGGGTGCTTATTATTGACCTTCCCCTCTCATACCTAAGGTTCCGAGCCAAGCATCTTTGGTTACGACGAACAGTGGCCTTGGCACGAGTCATGGGTTTCCTAATTTCTCAAAATATTAGGTGGCGACTCTGAGATCTGATGACGCAGTCCATTTTTGACAAAATTGCAATTTGGACTCTCATCTACGTTTCATATTGCACTCGTGAGACTAGATCAAAGAGATCTCGGGAGTCCGAACTGTTTAACGCGCGCAAGTACCCCCCGGGTATGTTACAATTTCTGGCGACTCTGCTAGGGAATTATGAAACCTTGACTCGAACTCCATGATATGACTTTTAGTTTTAGTTATATGTTTTATTGCATTGCATGCATTCGTGCACTTAAAGTTCCTGTGTTGCCCAGATACTAGTGGGAGCACAGGCATATTTTTTGTAACACTACACCTATGTCTACGTTACTTTGGAGGCCTTGTGTTATAATCTTTTGAGATCTGAAAGTTCTCAGACTTTGAAGAGAGGCTAATATTGACTCTTCTGAGTTCCTAAGATCTTCATTGGTTATGACCCAAAGAACTCTTTGGTAATGTCACCTTGACTTTAACCCCTAAAGTAAAGCTAACCTTGTACATATAATGAGCTATAGTACCTTTCAAAAATAGGACATGATGCTCTCCCATTTCTAGGATGTATGATGTCGTTTGTTTGGATAGTGAAACCCTAGATCATTTCAAAGTTAGGACAGGGTAACCCTAGCCCCCATAGGGGTGTTTGTTCTCTTTCCTGCTATGTGTTATGTGCAATGTATAGGAATTCTCAGATTCAGATGAGTGGTTCAGTCATTTTGTGGGGTCAAGTTCAGTTTTTCAACATGAGTTAGCAATAATCAGTTGAGCTGGGATGCTCATAAAATTCTGATTGGGGGTCCCATTTTGTTTCTGCAAGGTAGTTGGGCACTATAGCTTCCGAAAGGTCTGATATCCCCCAAGTTCTGTGGACTCGCGTTGGTAGACTTTGCAAAAGTTCAGATTTGGTTCAAGGTCAACCAATGTTAGTTTCTTTGCCACCAGTTACACGAAGAAAAGCAAAAGCTTCATCAACTGTCCAGAAAACCCCTTTTTCACCTATAAGATCATCATCACTCAACTCACCAGAATCAATGATGGCGTAGATTCCAGAAAATATAGCAGGCATACTACTGGGCCTTCAACGGAGCATGGATACTGTTGTCATTACGGTTGCTGCCCAAGGCACTACTCTTGCTGCTCAAGGCAATACTCTTGCTGAACTGCAACGCTCATCTGGGGCGTCCATTACTCAACCACCTCCAGTGACTCATCCAGTTCCACCTCCACCTCCACCGGTTGACGAGTTTCCCGAACTTAATTCACCAGGAGCTATGAGGGTTCCTGCACAAACTTCAGGAGGATCATTTCCTCTTCCACAACCAGTGGGAGGGCTCCATCCCTCTGAAGCACCTGAGTCTGACTCAACTATGTTGAAGCTGGCCAAGTTGGAAAAACTTTTCAAAAAGGCACAAGGAGTCAATTCAATCCCGGACATCGAAGACAGGTACACTGAGACAGCTGTGAAGTTGCCAGAACGGTTCAAAATGCCACGCATTGATAGGTTTGATGGCTCCAGTGACCAAATGGTGCACATTCGCCTATTCTCTGATGTCTTAAAGAATATGGGTTTGACTCGTCCGCAAAAGCTCTCTTTATTCGGACAAACTTTGTTAGGAGTGGCTGCCATCTGGTACGCCAAGTTAGAGGACTCGATAAAACAAAGTTGGGAAGAGTTAGTCGGGGCCTTTATCACCCAGTATGCTTATAACACCCAGATTGAAGTGACTACTCGGGAATTAGAAGCCACCCGTCAAGAGCCCAATGAAAGTTTCATGACCTTTATCACCAGATGGAGGACAAAAGCAGCAATGATGACCAACAGACCACTTGAAAAGGACCAAATTCGTATGATAGTCAGAAATCTACATGGAAAGATGTTACAAAAAATGATAGTCCTCCCGCTCTTCGCTTTTAATGACTTAAAAGAGATAGGGGTTCAGATAGAGGATGCCATCAAACAGGGAATTATTGATGATAAGGAACCTGTTCGGAAGCCTTTTGGTCGCAGTTCCAATACTACCACCAGTGGTAGCACAGCTGTGAAACCCTCTGAAATCAACTTGGTTGCCACTACCACCAAAATAACCGACCCATTTGCCAATGCCGGTCCATAAACAATCAACTCAACCCCATCCATGGCCAGAACCTTTAGCCCTTTCCATATGTCCCCGGCCAAAGCTATGAAGATCTTAACAGAAAGAGGGTATCTCAAACCTTTGGACCCCCGGCCTCTTCCCGATCCTCTCCCAGCCAAACACGACCCTACCAAATACTGTGCCTTTTACCAACAACCCGGACATGACACAGACCGTTGCTTTCGTCTCCGTCATGAGATCCAAGATCTCATAGACAATAAGGTTATAGCTCCTCTACAACCACCAAAACCCAACGTCACTACAAACCCGTTGCCGCCCCATGACAGAGTTCCACCACCTCCTCATCTTAACCTCATCTATACACTTTCATCTACCTTTAACCCCAATATCTATATCACATCCATCCATTTACCGAAGCCTGAGGTGTTCATTCCAGAAAACACGGACTTGTGTATGATGGATGCACCTGAACCCCAATCGTCTCAACTCCCAAAACTTGAACTCCCTAATAGTCTAATTTCAGTCCAACCCACTCCAAAAAGCCCAGCCCAACCAGTTCACTCAGACCAAGTTGGTTCAAATACCTCGTAGGCACCAATAGTTGAACCCACTAATTCTAAGTTGTTGAGCATGATTGAAGATCTTCAGAGCACTGTGGCAGATTTAGCCTTTGGGATCTTGGCTCCGTCATCGACTACATCATGTGCCAGAAATTTCACGTCAAAAAGCTCTCCAATCTTGGGGCGAGCTATAATTGGAAAGGGCCAACCCGAAGATATCTTAAGTCTGGGTGATGACATGTCAACAACAAGTGGACCTTACTTCGATACAACCACCCAATCCCTTGGCAAAACTGAAGCAAGTGGCAAAAATGAAGCTGGGGCAAGTATTGATCCTTATGCACATCTCCAATGGGCTATTGAGGCTTTAAAAGTCAAAGGGTTGAACAAACAGCAAGTGCTTGCAGTTGTTACAAAGACTGTGGATGACACTTTTGTCGCTCAAGCTGGGAGCATTTTGATACAAGGAGTAAGCCATAAAAAAGGATGTTGTACCAGAAACACCCCTTCCAGCTCCAGTCCTACACTTGTAAGAGATTATCAAACCCAGTCAACACCTGCCGACCCTTCTGTCAATACTTCCAGGACTGGTAACCGCATCTTCAATCCCCTTTACATGACCTTGTCTAAAGCTCTCCAAATCCTCATAGGAAAAGGCCATCTCAAACCCCTTGATTGTCGACCCCTCCCTGATCGCCTTCCAGCTAAGTATGATGCTACCAAGTATTGCGACTTCCATCAGCAACTTGGCCATGACACTGATCGTTGTTTTCGCCTTCGCCATAAAATTCAAGACCTGATTGACAACAAGATCATCACTCCACCAGGTTCTACAAAGTCTAACAGCACTGGGTCAATGAACTTGGGAGATAGCTGGTCCTGTGATCAGAGGTGAACCACCTGCTGATGGCACGCATTTTACTCTAAACATGGTAGATGGCACGCATTGAGCAAATTGGAAATGCTTTTTGTTGTACTTTCTGAACTGAGTGTTGAGTCATTCTAGTAAGTCAAAGTCTATTGATTTCGGGAGTGCTAACTTAGACGTTTTTATCATGTCTAGGTCTTCTTTGTCATTTTCTTTTAAGTTTATTGTCATCACGGAGTCGTAGATTCTACCCACTTCTCTGTGCCTTCAATAAAAGTGCCATAAACTCTGCCTACTTCTCTATGCCTTTAATTCATTACATTGACCAAAGTTTTTCAAAACTTTTTCCAAAACTCTAATAAAAACAAAAAGGAAGAATTTCCTTAAGATTTGCAAAGTTTGATCAACTGAGAGGGAGAGAGGTGTGCTAAGCCTTTGATGAATAGAATCATTTCTGTTAATATGGGTACTAAGAAGGATCCTGGCTTGGTCCAAATTGGTTCTATCTTGTCTTCGTAAAAGTACGAGTGATTAGTCACTTTGTGAAAAAATTTCAAAAACTGTTTTTGCGTGGTCCTACGAAGACATGCCTGGAATTGATTATACAGCATAGGATCCCTCTTGATTCGAGGTCCGACCTCCTTAGCTCCTTAGCTTTCAAACCGTGATTTGAAGTATTCCATGATCAATCAAAGTGTAAGGCTTGCATAGCCAAATTGGAAATAGCCCTGGAATAAGGGGCCATGATATGATTCAAATGGAAATAGCCCTTGAACTAGGGGCCATGATGTGATTCAAATGGAGGCAGCCCTTCAACTAGGGGCAATAAGGTCGAATATGATTTAGATTGGAAATAGCCCTCGAATTAGGGGCAATGATGTGATCCAAATTGGAAACAGACCTTGAACTCAGGGCAGAGAATGTGATTTCAATTTGAAACAACCCTTGAACTAGGGGCAAAAGTGTGAGGCTTGCATAGCTGAAATGGAGGCAGCCCTTAAACTAGGGGCAATAAAGTATCACCCTTGAGAGGCACGCTGGGCTGAAAACCCGAAAGGGCGACCCAGGCAAAAGTTAGAGCACAAAATAAAATAAAAAAAAATAAAAAATAAAAAGAAAAATGAAAAGCTCGCAAGGTTGAAAACCCGAAAGGGCGGCTTTGGCAAAAGTTAGAGTGTAAAAGGAGAGGGTCAATACCCAAGTAAACCTTAGCCAAAACTATGTAGGGCCAGTGATTCAGATTGGAAGCAACCCTTGAACTAAGGCAAGAAGGTCGGATGTGATTTAGAATTGAAGCAGCCCTTGAACTAGGGGCAAAAGGTTGGATGTGATCAAAGAGTTAAAACTGAATCGTTTCCCAATGAAGACCGCCCAGAAAGGCCAAACCCAGAATTTGAGAGAATGAATTTTATTATTAAAGGACAGTTGAGTTCCTATCCACTACACTAAGGGCAACACTAGGGGCAAATTCAAACCCAAGTAGCCTAGTCCCTACATCATCATATATCCTGGTCAAGTGTAGCAATCATTATTGTAGATTTTGATGGCTTAGAGATCTCACACCCAATCAACATGGACAAGCTAAACTGAAAACCTTGAGAGGCTTGCTGGGCAGAAAACCCGGAAGGGCGACCCAGGCAAAAGTTAGAGCAGAAAAACAAAAAAATAAAAAAAAATGATGAAAAAAAAAAATGAAAATGAAAAAAAAAATGATGAAAAATGAAAAGCTCGTAAGGTTGAAAACCCGCAAAGGCAGCTTTGGCAAAAGTTAGAGCAAAAAAGGAGAGTGTCAATACCCGAGTGACCCTTAGCCCGAACTACGATGGCCTAATTCCTATTTTTGGGATACGTAGGTAGCTTCATCTCGAAGTTCGGCCCTAATAATTTTTCAACTCATTCATCTCGTCCATGTTTGCTTGGTGTGTCTTTAGTCGACTTGGTTGTCCTATCTGTGTTTGATTGGTGTATCTTCGTTCTGCTCAGTTCAATTGGTTTGATTTAACTTGGTTTAGTACGGGTCGATTTGATTTGGCGGTTTGGTTCGGTCCAGGTCCAGTTTTGCTCGACTTCATTCGGTTCGGATTGGCTTGGTTCGGTTGGCTTGGTTCAGATATCACCTTTGATTATCTGGTTTGGGACTATGCACCCTAATGGTTGATTCCATGTTAGTTGAGTAGTGGCCATTTGCAAAAATAAATTTTGATTAATTTGAATAAAGCTGACTAATTTTTCTCGAAAATTATTCCATTTTTGCAAAACTTGGACCATTCTTTGGATTTAAAAAGGGAAAATTTTTAGTGCTCACAGTTTAGCTTACATGATTTGAAACAGAAAATGGAATAAGTATGCTAATCTAACTCTCATGTTGATCAAAACATGTTTACAAAAAATCAAGAGACAAAAAAAAGGGTCAAGGCAATGAACTAGGAGCATAGTCGAGTTAGAGATTCTGTCTCCTCCACCGATCAAGTCAACTATTCAGTGTGTATAAGTGTGTATTCATACCAATCAGTATATATAAGTGTGTTCCTTTCATACCAGTCAGTATATTTATACCAGTCGGTGTATTTATACTAGTTAGTGTATATAAGTGTGTTTGGATTAATTTGCTTCTTTTTTTTCAGTTCGTTAGGTCATTTGTTGATTCAGGTCAGTAAAGAGTCAATGTCTAATTCAGACTTCAAAAATTCAATCATTCTCAAATTCAATCAAACAAATTGTTTTCAAGATCAAAGTGATATGCCAGTGATGAGCAAAAAAGAAATTGATTTTATTGAAGTCAGGGGAGGACATCCCCGATTACAGAAACTCCAAAAAAAAAAAAAAAAAAAAAAAAAAAACAACAACAACAACAACAAAAAGCAAAAAGAGAGAGTAGCATTTTCTCAGTTTTTCGGCAGTAGCCCAGCAATGGCGAAGATTACAACTGGCTTCATTTGCACACATCTTCGTTGCTGGCTTTACCATCAGCTGCCTCGCTTCATCTTTACTTCTTCGAAGCTCTTGAAGACTTTGCCTCGGCCTTGGCAGAGCTTCCGAAGGAGATTATCCCTCGCTGGCCGTCAAAGGTAGTCCCATGATGAGTTGCGACGGTCACCTGTCGTTTCAACTCCTTGATTTGTTTCTTCAATCCGCTGACTTCCCCTCGAGAATCTTTGTACATATGTTGAAGTAAAGAAAGTTGTGCATTCAATCGATGCACCTCACATGTTCTGTTCTGCAGCCGACGGGACAAGTTGGAGACCGCAGTTACGGTCTCCACACATGACCTTAGCGTATACGAGTTTGCTTTAATGTCAGACTGTGCCGCCATGATTTGTTCAACTGACATCGCTGGAAAGTTAAAAACAGGAGAAGGAGGAGGAGCTCGTGGTTGAGGTTCAGGGGAGTCAGAATTGGTCATCTCTATCGTAAACTCGTTTAGGTCTGGAAAAAGAGTGAGAGAACCTTGTGAAGAGGCCATGGCAGAGAAGAGTAATGCAAAAGAAAGAGGTTGTAGAGTGGTGGCAGAGACAGTTTGCAGGCTTTTGCTCTGCCTCTCTCTTTTGCAGGCCTCAACTTAAGAAGAGGATGAAGCCAAAGAAGAAGACAAAGAGGGAGGAAGGCTCGAGACGATCATTGACAATCGGGGCAGGATTGGATAGCCTGTCGGTCAGGCGCCGCGATTGTTGAAATCGCATGCCAGACACAACACTCGAAGAAGATGAAGAAAGAGAGAGTAAGACAAAAAAAAGAGAGACGCGAGAGAGTTGTGTATGCATATATGTATATATTGTATAGCTATGTAATATAGATATTTGTTTGAACATTTGGGTCACAGGTGTGGCTTGGGTTCAGCAGTTTGGCCCAATGGTTGAAGAGTGAGAGGCTGAGCCTGAGGTCAGGGGTTCGAACCCCACATCGAGTGTTTCTTTTGGTTTGTTTTGATTTTGTGTATATATGTCTCGTATATGTATATATATATATATATATATTTGTTTACATATCTTGTCATAGTCATAAGAGTGGAGTAGCTCAGTGGTTGAGTACTCGGAGGCCAAGTTTGAGGTCAGGGGTTCGACACCCCGTATCCTATGTCCATGCATTTTGTGTTTTTTCCTTTCTTTTTGCATGTTTTGCGTACGTGTACTGATGTCAGCAAACGGAATATGCCTTCTCAGTAACAGCATCTTCCCACTGACGGTTGCAAACGGAATATTCTCCATCTGTGTATATATCCGTATATGTTTGTGTATAGGTCTGTATATGTCTGTGTTGTATATACCTATATATATACTGTATATGTCTGTGTATATATCTGTCTGTATTTTGTCTATACATATCTGTGTATTATCCTGCCTGTGTTTGCAATGAGTTCCTAGGAGACCAACTACGACGGTGGAAACTAGAGTTCGAATGGCGATGCCTAGAACGCAAAAGGTTTGGAATTTCCGAGACTAAAGTCTGGTTTAAATACCCAGGGGTGTATCCCCGGCTTGAAATCTATATGGCAGCCCCATAGGTTGAAGTAGCTTGTATGCGCCTCAATTCTGGATACTAAACCAACTTAGTCTGTCACCCCGTTGGAGAATAGGGAAAGTTGTGAATATGATTAGGAAGAAAAGGGGCATTTGTGACTTCTACATGTAGAGATTACACCTTATCAGCAAGAAATCATGCTACCATTTTGTCCACTCGCGTGAGACGCGTTTGGACTTCAAATTTACTTTTGCTCCTTTCACGTGCAACGTGTTAGGATGCGGCGTCACCCGGTTAAAACCTTCTCTCTCTCCGTATGAGATACGGTTAGGTACATCTGTTGGTCATACCATCTTTCCTCCTGTCGCGTGAAACGCGTTGGGATTGCAAGTTCATCCGGTTAAAACCTCCCCTCTCTCCGTATGAAATACGTTGAGATACGTCTGTTGGTTACACCATTGTTTTTTTCCCCGGTTAAAACCTTCCCTCTCTCCGTATGAAATACATTGAGATACGTCTGTTGGTTACATCATTGTTATTCACCCGGTTAAAACCTTCTCTCTCTCCCTATGAAATACGTTGAGATACAACTGTTGGTTACACCACTATTCCTCCTCTCGCGTGAGACGCGTTTGGATCCCGAGTTCACTCCCTTTTCATTTGTGCGGTATGCACATTTGTATGTGATACAAACCCCTTTCATTTGTACGGTATGCACATTTGCATGCGATGCAACCCCTTTTATTTGTGCGGTATGCACATTTGTATGCGATGCAACCCTCTTTCATTTGTGCGGTATGCACATTTGTATGCGATGCAACCCTCTTTCATTTGTGCGGCATGCACATTTGTATGTGATGTAACCCCTTTCATTTGTGCGGTATGCACATTTGTATGCGATGTAACCTCCTTTCATTTGTGCGGTATGCACATTTGTATGCGATGCAACCCCTTACATTTATGTGGTATGCACATTTGTATGCGATGCAACCCCCTTTCATTTGTGTGGTATGCACATTTGTATACGATGCAACCCCTTTCATTTGTGCGGTATGCACATTTGTATGCGATGCAACCCCCTTTCATTTGTGCGGTATGCACATTTGTATGCGATGCAGCCCCCTTTTATTTATGCGGTATGCACATTTGTATGCGATGCAATTCCCCTTTCATCTGTGCGGTATGCACATTTGTATGCGATGCAATCCCCTTTTATTTGTGCAGTATGCACATTTGTATGCGATGCAACCCCTTTCATTTGTGCGGTATGCACATTTGTATGCGATGCAACCCCCTTTTATTTGTGCGGTATGCACATTTGTATGCGATGCAATCCTCTTTTCATTTGTGCGGTATGCACATTTGTATGCGATGCACCCTCTTCTTTCATGGTCTAGGAGACCTTAAATCCTCTAAAGGTGCAATTCCTTTGGTGTTTGTCGTGCCCGAACGACTTCAATTGGTCTGGTATAGTCACTTGACTATGTTTGTAATGAGTTCTTAGGAGATCAACTGAGACGGTGGAAACTAGAGTTCGAATGGCGATGCCTAGAACGCAAAAGGTTCGGGATTTCCGAGACTAAAGTCTGGTTTAAATACCCAGGGGTGCATCCCCGGCTTGAAATCTGTATGGCAGCCCCATAGGTTGAGATAGCTTTGTATGCGCTTCAACTTTGGAAACTGAACCAACCTAGTCTGTCACCTTGTTGAAGAATAAGGAAAGTTGCAAACATAGTTAGGTAGAAATGTGGCTTGCTTCGTGTGTTTTGCACTAAGCTTGCCTCCCCTGTTGCCATCTTCATAGCCTTATCATCACTCCATGACATTGCATTGCATTGCATAAATCGTGAATTTTCAAACAACCGGCTTCGCGAAGCGTGTAAGTCCAACTTTCAAACTGCATTTTAAGTATGTCACTTGCATTCTGCCCCTGAACTACGCTGGTTTGATTCCTTGCAAAAGGACACGTAGGCAACCTTCAGGTTCAACCACATGCATTGCATCTTGTTTGATTGCTCAAGTCTTACGGCCTCGTCAAAAGGATCGTCTTCGGGCTTTGACATTCACTCACGTCATGAGATGACTTCGAGCTCTGTCAAAGAGGGGCAACTGTAGACACCCCATTTTGACCAGCCCTAAGACTTGGGCGCTTTCTGTTGATTACCCGATGATGATAATTAGAATGTGTTTCTCACAGAATCCTCAACAAGAAAAATGGAATTTGAGCTTCAATCCCAACCTTTACACATTTTTTTGGCCAAACTATTTTAGATCTTAAAACCCTCTTTTCAAAATAATTTGTTTTTTTGTTGTTTCTACGATGTTCTGAGACTCCTATTTCGATTAAAATATTACACTTTTCAGTAAACTGAGTAAGGATAGAGTGGAAATAAATGGAAGGGAGGTGAACTCTTTGAAATTTTTTTTTTTAAAAACATCTTCTTTATAGGTTTGGATTTGAAGGAAATAGGAGAGGATGAAAGAAAACTAGTTTAGGAAAATAATGAGCATCAAATCATTAAGAGGGAAATGAACAGTCTTTACTAAATTTGGCATATCTCTTTGTATACTTGGAATTTAATTGTGAGGCCACCACCATTGGAAAGTAGACTTCTGGGGCTTCAATTTAGACTCAAGAACCACCTAAAACCAAGTCCATATGACTGAGATATGCCCATTTGAAGTTGGGTTTAAGAGCAGATTTTGTTGACCTGGGCCCGGGGGAAATGAACAGTCTTCACTAAATTTGGCATATTTCTTTGTATACTTGGAATTTAATTGTGAGGCTACCACCATTGGAAAGTAGACTTCTGGGGCTTCAATTTAGACCCAAGAACCACCTAAAACCAAGTCCATCTAAGGGAGATATGCCCATTTGAAGTTAGGTTTAAAAGTAGATTTTGTTGACCTGGGCCCGAGAGAAATGAACAGCCTTCACTAAATTAGGTATATCTATTTGTACACTTGGAATTTAATTGTGAGACCACTACCATTGGAAAATAGACTTCTACGGCTTCAATTTAGACCCAAAAACCACCTAAAACCAAGCCCATATGAGGGAGATATGCCCGTTTGAAGTTGGGCATAATAGCAGATTTTGTTGACTCGGCCCAAAATAGTAGCAACCCCGTTTTTCTTGGTTTTAGTTCGGTTGGGACACCCCTTTGAGCCATTTTTTGATCTATTCAAGTGCACCCACTCATCCTCCAACATCCCCACTCATCATCTACACATCCCACCATCTCCCCTCATCATCCACTTTCATAATTACACTCCACCATCTACTTTCATGATCACATCCCATCATCCCCACTCACCATCCACTTTCATAATTACATCCTACCATCCCCACTCACCATCTACTTTCATAATAACATCCCACCATCTCAAGTCATAATCCATTTTCCTAAAGCAACCACACCATCACCATTCATCATTCACCTCCATTATACATTGTCCCCCATTAAACTCCACTTTGTCTTCCACCATTGCCTACTTGCGTTGGCTATATAATGAGAGCTCTAGTCTTGAATTGGAGGAGGATTTGAAGAAGAGAAGGGTAGGGAAAGAATGCTAAAATTGTGTTAGAATTTGAGAGAAAAGAAGTCTTAAAAACAAGAGAGTTGTTTTGCCAAACTAGTGAAGTTACATAGCCTCTTACATCTCATCTTCCCTTGTCAAAAATCACTCAAAGCCTTAACCAAAGAGAGAGTATTCTTTCCAAGAATAGAGTGATCATACACTTGTTCAAAACCGTCATTTTAAGCTCAAATTCCAAGCTTTTGAATTGAGGATTAAGATCATAATTCACAACCTTGAGGGTGATCAAGAGGAAGTTTGAAAATCAAGAAGTTCAATCCTTCTTTGCAAGGTGAATTTTCAATTCTTTCATTTTTCTTTCATGTTTTATCTTATATTTATTTTCTTATGTTAGTTTTATATTATGTTCTATCTTATATTTATTTTCTTATTTTAGTTTCATATTATTTTTGTTGTAATCTTGCATATTCTATCCCATATTTATTTTCTTATTTTAGTTTTGTAGTAGTTGTGTTTTTTTGTGTTCTTAATTTCACAATCTTGCATGTTCTATTTTATATTTGTTTTCTTGTTTTAGTTTCATAGTAGTTGTGTAGTAATCTTGCATTTCCTAGGTTAAAGTTATCCTCTTATATTAGTTTCATATTAGTTTTGTTTTAATCTTACATATTCTACCTTATATTTGTTTTCTTAATTTAGGTTCATGTTAATTTTGTTATAATTTTGCACTTTCTATTTTGTTTCCTTGTTTTAATCTAACTGGTAGTAGTTAGTCAAGCCAGCTACATATTTCTTGTTTGTTCAAATCTAACTGGCAACAAGACAGGTTTTGCTAGGCCTAGTTGGCCAGCCAACCTATTTGGTTGGCCGGTTAGCTTCTTTTGGACAAGACGGTATTGTCTTCCGATGTTAGCCAACTTCTGGTGGTTTCCAAGGCACATGAAGCTTTTTCTTTCATTTATTTTATTTTGAGTGTTTTGCGAGGTTTTTTTTTATTTTTTTTTATTTTGTTGTAATATTCTCCTCATCCCTCTGTAATTTGGTTTGTAATTATTCTTTCAAGTATTGTAATAATTCCCCATCCCTGCTTTTTTCTATCCCATTCTTTTACTTGCTTTCTTTATTTGAACATAAACATCATATTTATTTTTCATCATATTCATGCTTTGCATCCATGTTCCATGCATCTTGATTCGGCTAAGTTTCCATTTGTGGATTTAATCAATTCCTATGTGATTATGTGCGCTACCTCATGTTCTTGAGATGATTCACATGTCATATCTTAGAAGCCGAATCTTTAGTTGCATTTCATGAGTGAATTGCATTAGGATTTTGTATATAAGATCATGCATGTTTTACTAACTTTGTTTTGTAGCTGTTCGCGGGACGTCGGTAAATATGTAAGTTTTTATGCTTTAGCATCCCGCTTGTGTGTGTTTTTCTTATTATGTTTAAGTATCCTACTATGTGGTTACTTCCTTACTTGATATAACTGTATGAATGCCAGTGGATGGAGGTTGTGTCGCTTAATTTGGAATGATGATTTTCATGTTTGTAAATTCATTTTATTTGGGTTATACATTTTTAAAACTACATGAAATCAAGTTGTTCCAAAATGGGTGACATAGTCTATATTTGTATGCTTCATATAGTAAATTTTAGGATTTATTAAATAATCAGAACATAAACATATAAAGAAAATAAAAGTCATATCATGGTTTAGTAGAGGCCGATCTTTGATCGGGTGAGCAGGGGTGCTTATTATTGACCTTCCCCTCTCATACCTAAGGTTCCGAGCCAAGCATCTTTGGTTACGACGAACAGTGGCCTTGGCACGAGTCATGGGTTTCCTAATTTCCCAAAATATTAGGTGGCGACTCTGAGATCTGATGACGCAGTCCATTTTTGACAAAATTGCAATAAAATGGATTTTCAATAAAAGTTGCCCAATCTGGACTCTCATCTACGTTTCATATTGCACTCGTGAAACTAGATCAAAGAGATCTCGGGAGTCCGAACTGTTTAACGCGCGCGGGTACCCCCCGGGCATGTTACAAATATAGACTATGTCATTGATCAGGGAAGTACTTCGGAAGTAATGCATTACAAAACTTTTGTTAAACTTGGCTTCACTGACTCGGATTTGTCTCCGGCCGATTATTCGTTATTCGACTTCAATGCTAACCCGGAGTATCCTTTGGGCAAAATCACACTACCAGTTTGGGCGGGCACCGGGTTAGTAGATGTAGAATTTCTGGCTGTCAAACTTCCTTCGTCGTACAATCTCATCATGAGAAGAACTTGGTTGCATACCATGCAATCCATGCCAAGCACCTACCATCAACTACTTCATTTTTCGACTGAGTACGGTATCGAACAAATTCGAGGTTCTCAGAAATTGGCCCAGGCATGCTACCTTGTAGCTGCGAAGAAACCAAAAGAACTGGAAGTGAATTCAATTGAGGTATCGGATCGGGAGAGCCTTGAGGACATTGGGAGGACCCCGAGTGAAAAGGCAACCGAAGCCCTGGATCGGGTCAAAATTAACGGGAATCCTGACAAGTTCTTCATGATCGGCGCTTCCCTGAACGAAGTTGAAAGGCAAGAGCTTGTATCCTTCTTACTTGGCAACCTCGATGTGTTTGCATGGTCACCATACGAGATGCCAGGGGTGGATCCATTTGTGGCCCAGCACCGCTTAAACGTTGATCCAAAATGTAAGCCAATTATTCAAAAAAGTCGGTGGCCAACCGCGGAGCATACTTCGGCTGTTGTTGAAGAAGTTGATTGATTACTTGATGCTGGGGGCAATTCGCGAAGTAACCTATCCTACATGGCTGTCCAATTCCGTGGTTGTAAAGAAGAATAATGGATCTTGGCATGTTTGTGTGGATTTCATGGACTTAAACAAAGCTTGTGCCAAGGATTGTTTTCTCCTCCCCAGAATAGGCTAATTCGTAGATGCAACGGCACATCATCAACGCATGAGCTTCTTGGATGCCTATAGAGGTTGCCATCAAATTGCCATGCATTTGGAGGACGAAGAAAAAACCGTATTCCTCATCCCAAGAGGAACCTACTGTTACAAGGTTATGTTTTTCGGGCTGAAGAATGCGGGGGCAACTTATTAAAGACTAGTGACTACCATGTTTAAGGAACAACTCGTCCGTACCATGGAAGTATACATTGACGATATGGTGGTCAAATCCAAGGAAAAGCATACCCATCTAGCCGATTTGGCAAAGACATTCGGCATTCTTTGAAAGTACAAAATGAAACTGAACGCCTCGAACTGCGCATTCGGCATCGGATTCGACAAATTCCTTAGCTACATCGTTAACCACCGCGGAATCGAAGCTAACCCAAGGAAAATCACAGCAATTATAGAACTTGGCTCTCCTCGGTTGGTCAAAGAGGTTTAGAAGCTGATGGGAATGGCCGCCGCACTCAACAGGTTCATTAGCCGTTCCACCGATCGCTACCGACAATTCTTTCACACACTTCGGCAAGGTAAAGCTTTTGAATGGACCCCCGAGTGTCAGGCCGCTTTGGACGGCTTGAAGACATATCTCCGATCAATACCACTCTTGGCAACACCTTCGGCAGGCGATCTACTCATTTTGTATCTGGCGGTATTCGACCGGGCAGTCAGCACCGTACTGTTAAGGGAAAAACATGGAGAACAACGACCAGTTTACTATTTGAGCAAAGTAATGGTTGACGCCGAAACACATTATCTTCCATTGGAAAAGCTCATTCTCGCTCTCGTCACGGCTGCAAGAAAACTGATGCATTACTTTCAGGGGCATACCATTGGGGTACTAACGGACTACTCCCTCCGGTCAGCGCTCCGTAGCGTGGAAGCATCAGGGCGTGTTTCAAAATGGGCTCTAGAACTCGGCCAGTATGATATCTAATTTCTGCCCAGAACTTCCATCAAGGGGCAAGTGCTCGCCGACTTCGTAGCTGAATTCACGGGATCCCTTGCCGACTTAAAGTCAGATCAAATGCAACCTAAGCCCGACTAGAGAATATATGTTGGAGACATTTGGCAGATGTACTGTGACGGGTCATCCAACCAGCGTGGTAGTGGGGCAGGCGTAGTAATCATGACCCCAGAAGGGGCAATAATCGAGCAGGCAGTCAAATTGGGCTTTGATGCATCAAACAACGAGGCCGAATACGAAGCATTATTAACCGGCCTACGGAATGCACTACACCTTGGTGCGCGGTGTCTGCTTGTTTTCTGTGACTCGAAACTAGTCATCAACCAGTTAAAAGGGGAATATGCAACCAAAAATGACCGCATGGCAGCCTACATGAAAACGGAAAATTCTTTGCTTGCAAAATTCTATCATCATGAATTGAATCAAATAACCCGGGATCAGAACATGCATGCGGACACCCTAGCTTGCCTAGCCTCTACCATCAACTCAGAAATTAAACGGACAATCGAAGTAGGATTCATCCTTGAGCCAAGCATTGCCTATTCTGAATTAATTCAGATTAACATCATTGAACCAGTTCCAAGTTGGATGGACTCTATCACTGCATTCCTATCCTCAGAGCAGCTCCTGATGGATAAGAAAGAAGCACACAAACTGCAAAACAAAGCCTTGCAATACTACTTGGATCTGCAAGGGAAGCTCTACAAAAAAATCTCTTTCTGGGTTGTACCTAGAATGTGTTCACCCGGATAAAGTTGAGGAACTCTTGGCTGAAATACATGAAGGCAGTTGTGGTGCCCATTCTGGCAGACGTTCTCTGGCTTATCGAGCCGTAACACAGGGGTACTATTGGCCGACCATGCGAATAGATGCCGAGTATTATGTCAAGAAATGTGAACAATGTTAGAAGTTTTCCCCTTTAACTCATCTGCCTGCCGAGGAGTTAAACTCTATCACTAATCCTTGGTCGTTCGCTCAATGGGGACTTGATATCGTCAGACCATTGCCACGAGCTCTAGGGAACAAGCGATTCCTGATTGTCGCGATAGATTATTTCACAAAATGGGTCGAAGCAGAGGCACTAACACATATTCGAGATGCCGACGTCAAGCGTTTCGTATGGAAAAACATCATAACGCGATTCGGCATACCAAGAGAACTTGTCTCAGACAACGACACCCAGTTTGATTATGGCGTCTATCGAGAATTATGCAACACGTATGGTATTTGGCCCTACTTTTCCTCGCCAGCTTATCCACAAAGTAGTGGTCAAGCGGAGGCCTCCAACAAAGTCATTCTGGACGGCATCAAGAAAAGGTTGGAGAAAGCTAAAGGCAAATGGGTCGAAGAGCTGACCAGTGTGTTGTGGGCTCATCGCACTACTCCAAGGTGATCCATTGGGAAAACGCCGTTTGCTCTATACTTTGGAACCCAAGCAATCATCCCATTGGAAATCGGCTTACCCATTCTGAAATCGAAGGTTTTTGACATGGGCCGAAATGACATGATGTTGGCTTTGGACTTGACTCTGATTGAAGAACGCCGAGATCGTGCCCTTGCTTCCATGGTGCGGTATCAACAACAACTCGCCAAATCATATAATCAACGCGTACAGCTGCGTCATTTTACACCTGGAGAATTGGTCCTTAAGAAAGTGTTTCCCGCTACTAGGAATCCCGTTGACGGAAAGTTAGGTCCCAACTGGGACGGCCCCTATTAGATTGAATCAATTGCCAAAATAGGGGCATATCGTCTCAAAGACATGGCTGCAAGATGTTTGCAACATCCCTAGAATTCCACACATTTGCACAAATTTTATCATTAAGCCAACTTGTACGGCATAATAGCTTGTTTTGAATTTTCCCTGTGTACATCTTTGATTTTCCCAATGCAATGCCTTTTCTTTCCTGTCTTGTGAATGATGGTTTGGTAACAAAAAGACTCTGAATTCGGAGCCCCAACCGTAAATGACACGTTTGGGCCAAATAAGCCTCCGAATTCAGAGCGCATTTCGTAGATATCACGATTGGCCAACACAAAGTCTCCGAATTCGGAGCCCCATTCGTAAATGACACATTTGGGCCGAATAAGCTTTCGAAAACGCCCTTCGTGGATATCATGATTAGCCAACACAAAAAAAATTTTGAATTTGAAGCCCCATCCGTGAATGACACGTTTGGGCCGAATAAGCCTCCGAATTTGAAGCGCCATTCGTGGATATCACAATTGGCCAACACAAAAAGACTCCAAATTCGGAGCCCCATCCGTGAATGCCACGTTTGAGCCGAATAAGCCTTCGAATTCGGAGCGCCCTTCGTGGATATCACGATTGGCCAACACAAAAAAGCTTCCGAATTCGAAGCCCCATCCGTGAATACCACGTTTGGGCCGAATAAGCCTCCAAATTCGGAGCGCCCTTCGTGGATATCACGATTGGCCAACACAAGAAGACTCCAATTTTGGAGCCCCATCCGTGAATGCCATGTTTGGGCCGAATTCGAAGCGCTCTTCATAGATATCACGGTTGGCCAACACAAAAAATCTTTCGAATTCGGAGCCCCATCTGTGAATGCCACGTTTGGGCCGAATAAGCCTCCGAATTCGGAGCACCCTTTGTGGATATCACGGTTGGCCAACACAAAAAAACTTCAGAATTCGGAGCCCTATTCGTGAATGCCACGTTTGGACTGAATAAGCCTCCGAATTCGAAACGCCCTTCGTGGATATCACGATTGGCCAACACAAAAAGACTCCGAATTCAGAGCCCCATCCGTGAATGCCACATTTGAGCCAAATAAGTCTCTGAATTCGGAGCGCCCTTCGTGGATATCACGATTGGCCAACACAAAAAAGCTTTCGAATTCAGAGCCTCATTCGTGAATACCACGTTTGGGCCAAATAAGCCTCCGAATTCGGAGCGCCCTTCATGGATATCACAATTGGCCAACACAAAAAAGTCTCCGAATTCGGAGCCCCATCTGTGAATGCCACGTTTGGGTCGAATAAGCCTCCAAAATTCGGAGTGACAATGAATGTCACAACTGGCTAATACCGAACTGGTATGGATTAGGGTACGATTACCACAAGCAAAAATAAACATCAAATCGGAACAATATAGAAAATGTTTCATTCATTAAATAAAACCTTAATACATGGCTTTCTACAAACTTGTACAATGCGATATATAAATTTAGACATATGAATTTGTTCGGCATCCTTTTCATCATCGGTCTTCTCGGCATCATAAGCCTCGAAGGGAAACTTGTAATTCTGATATAGAGGTGGCGCCACGTCAATACCCGTCGCCTGTAGAGCCTTAGTCCACCAATGCTTAAATCCACGATTTTCACACCGGTAGACATCCTTAGCTAACTTTTCTTTTGTCTTCTCGATACCAATTTCTGGCCGTCAAAGAAACCTTCATTGTAGGCCTTCGTTCTTATTGCTTCTCTTGCTAACATGCTTGCCGTATCTCGGTCGGCAATGGCATGATCTAAAAGCCGCTGATTTACCTTTTCCGCCATGATCGGGTTGACTTGACTGGCTGATTGCTTTTCGGAGGTTTTTGCCTTTTTTAATTCGTTCTCGATTTTTTTTGCGCGTTGTTCCAGACTTCGAATACGGTTGTCTTTCTGCTCTATCTTCCTCTGCGCAGCACGAAAATGCATGCCAATTTTCATAAGAGGTGTATAGACTCCTCACCGCTCCATGGATGCCATCCCGAAAAACTTCGTAGTTAGGCCAACCAACCATTGATTGTTGGACCTCGGGCGGAAAAATCTGTCGAGCAAACTCGACCGCCACATTTGGGTCGCGAACGATTAAATCTGCTTCTGTCATCGGTTTATTCCCAATGAAAATCGAAAAGCTCAACGGGCGCGGAGCTCTGCTTGGCTCACTTTGTGCAGCACTTTGACCATCAATATGATTCCTTGATCCCCCTCGTTGTTGTACTCCATTCTTGGGAGACCTCACTACGTCACCTCTTCTAGGGGACCGACTCCAATGCCTGGGAGATCGACGTCTCTTCCTCCCCTCCGTTCCTACATCCCCCGCTCTTTGCATTTCGCTTCCAGCAGTACGATGCATTTCTGCATCCAACTCAGTTGAAGTTCTTGCTTCGCCCTTACTATTGAAGAACAACCTCTGCGACATATATGGCCCAACTCGCATTTCTGCTCTTCCTACAATTATCAATTATCGTCGTTTGTGCCCGCAACTTCTTAAATACTAAATACCTCATTCATTAATTACGGACGTAGCATTTCCGATGCGCCTAACAGTAGCCCTATGTCTTTCGCAGGGTTTGAAATTTTCTAAATGGACACATGTTACTCAGCGCAGTAACGGTATGCCCAAATGAGGCAAGGCCATCACAATATTCACAAGTTGCAACCTGCAAGGGACACAGGTTATTCAGCGCTGTAACGATATGCCCAAATGAGGCCAAGGGCATCACTATAATCGGCATCTGATGATATAGCCGAATGACAATACATTACCTCATTTGGCCAGACGTTAAGCTTGGAGTCGAATATTTTTGTTCTCGAGTCGCAACCTGCAAGGGACATAGTTTATTCAGCGTTGTCACAGTATGCCCAAATGGGGCAAGGCCATCATAATATTCATTGCAACCTGCAAGGGACACAAGTTATTCGGCGTTGTAACGGTATGCCCAAATAAGGCAAGGGCATCACTATAATCGGCATCTGATGATACAGCCGAATGGCATTACATTACCTCATTTGGCTAAACATTTAGCTTTGAGCTGAATATTTTGTTCACAAGTTGCAATTTGCAAGGTACACAGGTGATTCGGCGTTAATTTGTCATTTCTAACAAACTAGCCAAAAAATATATACAATTTTATAGCCGAATTGAGTTACATTTATTTGGACATTCAAATTAGTTATAACTATTGAGCTCGGCATACAATTTGATAACTATTGCACTCTCAAATTAGTAAACGGAAAATAGACAAAAAGGCGATTTTCATTAACAAATTGAGTACAATCGGTCATCATTTTACTCATGAAAATTGCCTTGCAAAAATCTACAAAAATTACATGCAAGAAAATGCTAATCAAAAAACAAAATTACACTACTTATTCCTTAGGGTCAGACTCCAGCGGCTCAACCTCTAGCTGCTCATACGGAATTGGCTGCTCCAATACCACATTAGCGACTGCTAGAGCTTTGAGCCAGCCGTGTTTGAAGCCCCGATTCTCAAATTTAGGTACTTCCTCTACATATTTCTCCAAGGCAGCGACCTCGCCGGCATTGAACGCTTTGGAAACCTCGAAATCGACAATTTCTTTCGCCTTCCTTGATTCTTCCTTATCAGCCTCCAGCTTTGCAATCGCTTTCTTGGCTAACTTTAGCGCTTCTTCACTAACGCTTGCTCTTTCTTCGGTGGCAACTTTAAGAAGATGCGAGCATTTCGCCTTCTCTTCCTCGGTATCGGCTCTTGCCCACTCTTCCTCCGCCTTCTTGGCTTCAAAGTCGGCCTTTAGAGATGCCACCACCAGTTCGGCCAGTGCCTCTTTAGCCTTATTCTTTTCGGTCTCAATTTTGGCTTTGAGGGAGCCGATTTGCTCAATGGCATCATAATGTCAGCAACCGATCTCTGCAATCCTACCCGCCGCCTGAAGCAAAGCATGCATAAGTTAATCGGCATAATAATAATAATAAAAATAATAGGAAGTGTACGTACCAATACCGCCGATTGAGCAGCTAGTGCTATTAACACCACGTCCGGCTCTGCACGAAACATAGCCCTATCAACTGGCAAGGATATCGATGAGGCTACACTTAACGCCACAGCAGCATCCTTTAAAGTCGATGCGTCAGCAGAAACCAGTGTGTTCTTTATTTTTGGTTGGATAATAAATGGCACCGTGATATCCTGCAGTTCTTCCACGCGTGGCCGTTTATTGACTAACTCTTCAAAAAGATCGGCCCCAAACTCGGCGGAGGGTTTTTCCCCCTCTGTTCGGCCAACTAATTGTTCGATTGGCCAATGGCTGACTCCTCCACAATAACTTGTTCCGTTTCTTCAACAGTAGGAGAAATTACGGCCTTAACCGGAGCTGGAGGAAGAGAGTCAGTCTGAACAGGTGGTGGCGGCTTAGACCTGGCGGCCTCAGCCCTTCTTCGAGTCATCATCTTCTCGGCATTCTTTTTCCTGGCCACCTGTGCAAGCGACACACCGGCCATAGCTTCAGGTTCCGTGCCCGAAATATCTCCTAAGTTGGTAAAAATAACGTCGTCAAACGATATGTCAACCCGCCCTGAAGTGGACGGGGAGTTAAGGCCGACTTCCTCAAAAGCCGAGTTGAGAGCCGTGTCAACTTCCTCCAAATCGGCTTCGCTTGGTTTAGCGACCTCTTCACAGATTTCACCTTGCTCCAAATCTAAATCTCCGATACCAATTTCCCTAAGGTTCTTGTAGTTCGGGAAAATAAGTGTCGTGAGCTGCTGTTCACTCTTCGGAATCGGAATGTGATCCGCAACTAAAAAAGTGGCATAAGTAGGTTTGTATCGCAACAGTATATGGGCGGCCCACCCTTGTTTTTGAAGGTTAGGACGGCCAAAAAATTCTAGCGTTGTTTTGACTTGTTGAAGTACGACGTCGTCGACCGAAGGAAGTGCTTTCTTTAAATCATTTCCTGTACAAAATGAAATGCTTAGTATATGGGATTAAAGCCGAATGAACATATAAGAAATGCATGGAAAAATGGGACTACACGGCCACCTGGTTCGCCTTTTTTTCTAGGCACGGGATCTAGACGATCTTCGCCCTTGCCGAATTTCCAATTGCCTCGGACAACGACCATGGCATCGTCAACACGCTTGCCAGAGCTGGCAAGCATAGTCACCAAATGGTGGTCGGTGTCCTTAGCCCTAAGAAAGTAGCATCCCTGCCGGCCAGAGGATTTGGCCAAGGCATAACAATGCCAAATGGCAGGAATTCCAAGATTGAGCCTAAGACGGCGGTTTAATTTTACAATTCCCATTATGATTCGGTAAAAGTTCACGTCAGGCTGAGAAGTGAGTAGACCCTAATGGCGAATGACGACTCTCAAAAACGGGTGAAGGGGGAAACGGACTCCACCCTCAACAATTAATAGGAGATGAAAGATGATTGTACTTGCATAAGCCCTCTCCATGTCAACTGCGTTCTCTGCCAAGAGTGACAGATGGACGTTGTCAGGAATAGAAAAATGGCATCAAAAAGTGGAAACACGATCCGTAGAAAAGAAGGGCTTTCAAGTGTTTCGCCATCTGAGCCAGAATGGGAAGTAATCTAAACTAAAAACAAACAAGGAAATGGGAGTTGGGATGAAGAAGAGAAGAACTTACAAGGAGTAGAGAGGACAATGAAGAACGAGAAGAAGTTACAAGGTTCGTGAAATGAATGAGGGATGCTGACAGGCAACCAAGAAACCTTGCGTATTCAAAAAACATACATTCGAAGGGACAACACAGTTTCAAATCGCATTAAATGAATGATGGGTATGAAGGGGCGGGAAATTATAATGATTTCTAAAAAGTGTGGACGTTCCGACGCTTCAGTATGGGAAAGAGTGTAATTGCCGTATTTTTGACTCTCCGAGTTTAGGACCAAACATGCCAACTAAATGGCGTTAGTAAGATGTTTGGGGGGCAATTGTGAGAGCCAAATAAATTCATATTAAGAAAAGCCAAATCCTTTTGAAGGAAATCAAGACAGATACTATTCGGCTCTGTCCTAGGGGGTTCTGAAGCCAAATATTTAAATCGGCTATGGAATCAGTTGTACAATAAGCCGAGTGGGAATTGGCATGCGACAGAAGGGCCAAATGAGCAATTGTGCCCTGGATTAAAAGTGGGCCCGACCCTTGGGATCAGAGACTAGTATAAATAAGAGGAACATCAACCAAAGAAAGGTATGTGAGAATAGATTTACTAAACTTGAAACAGTAGCTAACTAGAGAGCATATACTAATTTGTCCGTTGGAGTGCTAATTCCGGCACCCTCGACCAGAGTGTTCATCATTTTTCAGGTGGCAATCAGAGGATCAAGAACGTCCTACAGGATCTAAGAGTATTTCCAAACCACATTTCCACAATGCTATATTCAATATATAATGTGCTCAGAAATTTCTGGCCTTCTAGTGTTGGATCTTCTGAGGACATCATAGATGAGCTTTGGATAACTATATGAGATATGGGATAGTTATGGCCAGTTAATTTATTTATCAATAAGTCCTGTTAATATATAAATAATTATTAAAATGATTAATTTCTGAGTTACATTCAGAAATTTATTAACTTAACAAATACAACTCATAACTATACATATAAATAAAAAATAAAAGTGAATAAGTTACACTAATAAATTTCTCATTTACAAGACTAATACATCGATGAATATTTTACTCAGAATTTTTGAATAAATAAGTCCGGTCAATATAGGCTAGTAATTATCTCTAAATTTATAGGGTTAATTGATGAAAAGCCTATTTCTATGGGGCTATACGTTATTTGGTGCAATGTTTATTTTTTTTGAAAAATAATGACACACATTAAAAAGTTACTAGAAAAATTGTTGGCGTTGAAAAAGTCGTCGTCGATGGTGACAATAAGGTAAAGAGATATGTGACATTGAACAAATAAGTAAATAGATAATGACACATGTACAAATAAGTGAGATTTTAATAGATAGTTGGACATATAAGTGACACATATATAGATAAGTAGATGGGTAATCTTTGAACAGATAGATCCAAAAGAACAAAAAATGTCCTATTGGCCCAAATTTTTGTAAAGAGCAATGTTACATCCACCGAATTTTGACTTGCATGAATTGTTCAAATTTGTGCATGCCAGTCATCCAGGTAGTCGATCAGTTGATCGTCTAGCCGGTCATCTGGCAATAAGGGTGATAGTCACAGTTGATAATGGGTGACAACAACGGTTGACAAGGATTGCATCAGTCGTTCGGAAGGTCGACCGACATGCACAAATTTGAGCGATTCAAGCAAAATCAAATTCGTAAACCAATGATTTCCATTAAATGAATTTCTAACCTGAGTGTCCATATATATATGAAAAATATTAGGGATCCCAAATATTTTACCAAATATTCTATCAAATGTCTAAATGAGTGTGGGACCCACACTATGTAAAACATTTGGTAAAATATTTGATAAAATATTTTGGGTCTCTAACATTACTCTATATATATTTATACTACGCATACTATTATATTATACAAAGTGAAGGTTGAACTTGATTTTCAAGTTTGGCAAATGTTTTTTTTTGGCTTTTTGGACTAAAATCTACAAAATGACAACAACGGTCATCCGATAATAAGGGTGATAGTCACAGTTGATAATGGGTGACAACAACGGTTGACAAGGATTGCATCGATCGTTCGAAAGGTCGACCGGCATGTACAAATTTGAGCGATTCAAGCAAAATCAAATTCGTAAACCAATGATTTTCCATTTTAAAAAAAAAATGAATTTCTAACCTGAGTGTCCATATATATATGAAAAATGTTAAGAATCCCAAATGTTTTACTAAATGTTCTATCAAATGTCTGATATGAGTGTGGGACCCACACTATGTAAAACATTTGGTAGAATATTTGATAAAATATTTTGGGTCTCTAACATTACTCTGTATATATTTATACTACGTATACTATTATATTATACAAAGTGAAGGTTGAACTTGGTTTTTTTTGGCTTTTTGGACTAAAATTTACAAAATGACAAAATAGGTTAGAATAACCAATAAGACAAAATGCCATATCAAACCTATAATCATTTCACTTTTTCTCTCACAACCATTACATCCAACTACAATTTTTTTTTTAGTTTTTGGCTATTTTAATTGGCTATTTTAGTTTTTAACTATTTTAAGAGGTTACAATTTTTGTGTTTAAGAAGATAATTAGATTTTTTTGTAGTTAAATGTGATGGTTGTGAGAGAAAAAGTGAAATGATTATAGGTTCGATGTGACATTTTGTCTTATTGACTATTTTAGCATATTTTGTCTTTAGTGCTATTTTAATCCAAAAAGCTAAAAAAATTTCTTTCCAAACACCCCCTTTATGTCATATGGACCTTTAATCTAAGAAAGAATGACTCCGTTTAGTAAGCCTCTCAAAATATAATTCTACCCATTGATTTGAGTGTGTTATTTGTTTGGAGCTTTCAAATCATAATTCTACACACATTTCTCAAGACTCAATTCAAAACATAATCATTACTTTTTAAAACTCATAACCAAACACATAATTCAAAAACTCTTTTCAAAACTCAATTCAAATTAATATTTTAATTTTGTTAAGATTTTAAATATTTTAATATTTAAATATGTTACGATTTTTTTAATTTTTTAATATTTTGAATATTTTTAAATATTTTAATTTCAAAATATTACGATTTTAATTTTTAAATTTTAAAATATTTTATAAAAATAAATTCAAACTCTATTTTATAAAAATATTTTTAAATATTTTAATTTTTTTGTTATGTATTTGGTTACGATTTGAGTGTAGAGTTGTGAAATAGTATGGAGTTTCGAGTTATGTGTTTGGTTATGAGTTTTAAAAATAATTTCTTAATTGAGTTTTGTTTTATGTGTTTGATTACGATTTGAGCGTAGAGTTGTTTTTAAATTTAAAATATTAATATTTTAAATTATTTAAATTTTTTGAATATTTAAATTATTTAAATTTGTATGATTTAAATTTTTTGAATATTTATTTTAATTTTTACTTATTAAATTTTTTAGTTTATTTAAATTATTTAAATATTTATGATTTAAATTTTTTGAATATTTATTTTGAAAAAAAATCAGTGTGTTTGGTTTGAGTTTTCTGGATTAAATTTTTTGAAAATTGACTTTTTTGATTTTTGTATTTTTTTGTTTTTAGTAAATATTTTTAAAATTTTAAACATTTTTTTTTTACTTTTTTAGATGCACCTTACTTAAATGTATCTAAAAAGTAAAAAAATTATGAAAAAATATGTTGAAAAATTAATAAATACATAAAAATACAAAAAATGTACTGAATTCTTGTATTTTTTTTGTATTTTTGGTATTTAGTAAATTTTTTAAAAAAAATTTTTACAATTTTTTTACTTTTTAGGTGTATTTATGTTAGGTGTGTCTAAAAAGTAAAAAAATTGCTTAAAATATTAAAAAAATTCAATAAAAACAAAAGAACACGAAAAATAAGAAAGTAAAATTTTCTGAAAAGTGTTTTTTGAAAAATGGAAACAAACAAGGTGTATTTTGAATTAAAAAATTGATTAATGTTATATTCGGTTAATAATAATTTTTTTTAATTGAATTTTAAAAAGAGTTTGGTTCTGAGTGTTGATTAGAATTTTCAATAGTATGAAAGTAGTGTGTTTTGTTATGAGTTGTAATAATTTGAAATAAGTTTTTAAAACTCTTTCCAAAACTCATAATCAAACAAATTTTTTTACTTCACATGTCAAATCAAACTTTCAAAACTCAATTTCATACTCAATTCAACACTATGTGGGTGTTTGGGAAGTGGGTTTTTATGTAGGTTTTTTTAGTTGTAAAATATTATTGGATAAAAAAATTTTAGTGTTTGAGAAGATAGTTGGGTTTTTTTGTAGTTGGATGTGATGTTTGTGAGAGAAAAAATAAAATGATTATGGGGTTGGATGTGATATTTTGTTTGGATGTGTTTTTTTTAGTTTTGCAAAACTGTTGTCTTTTAGTGGAAAAAATGAGAAAAAAATTTGGGAACCAAGTTCCCAAACACTATTTAAAAACCATAACCAAACAAAATTTCTACGCTCAAATCATAATTTTATAACTCATAAACTCAAAATACAACTCATACTTTCAAATCATATCTGCAAAAATCTACCAAACGCAACCAATAAATTTACCACTTAAACAATCGCATGAATCACCTCTTAGTATACAGATATATATTTTATCAAAATGGGCTCAAGTCGGTCCATCACAAAGAACACCAGTAAATCCCGCCTCAGGGAAAACAGGAGGGAAGATAAAATTAAAAATCGTTAGTATAAAAATTTGAGCAAAAGCTCTTCTTCATTCTATCATTCATTCGATCACTAGTTATTCTTTCTCTCTAAACCAAACCTGAAAAATCTAGAAACCCTAGATGTTGATTTGTGATTATGTACCAATTTTAAACAAAATATAACAATCCCAATCAAACAATCAAGAGAAAGAGACACAAAGATTTTACGTGAAAAAACCACAATTGGACACCTTCCAATTGTGATAAAAAAAACCACGGGCAACTGCCACAAGACAATCCACTAAGAAGATTTAAAGGAATTACACAAGTATCACTCTCAATTATCTAGCGAATCCACAACGCCTAATTGAACCAACCTCTATGTGCCTCTTCCAACCCCATCTTCAGCACGGAATTGTCTTTCTGATGAGCCACTCCGGATTCCACCAAAGCTTCAGGCTCGAATTCTTCAGAATTCACAACTGAAGAACAACTCTCTCTTTTGTGTATAACAAACAAACCTTTGATGTACTCTCTTTAAACCATGAGTTGAATACTCAATAAAACATCAAAGAAAAACTAACAAAATATCCCCAGATATAAACCTTTAAGAACCAAAAAGAAGATCTGGAGAGATTCAATGAATGAATCAATGAATAGCCTAGATATGGGAGAAACCCAACTATTTATAGAAAACCAAAGCAATCCTAGTTGGGAAAGAAAACCAACTTCTTGTAGAAAACCAACTTCTTGCAGAATTCCAAAGTAATTCTATTTTTGAAGGAAACCAACTTCTTAAAGAAGTCTTGTTACAACTTTGGTTTTGATCTATGAAATTTGACAACAAAAGGTCCTAACAATCTCCCCCTTTGTCAAATCCTGGATAAAACCAATCTAAAACAAATTTCCTAACAAAATCTCTCAAGCAGCACCACCAACTATGAACCAACACTCAAATCCATGCTCGTGAACAATTATCCTGAAATAAAATAACCACACACAAGCCAACCAAAATATGTGGAACTAGATTAAATAACAAAATATAAATCAATCCATAAACAAAATACTAACAATCTAACTGTACCAAATAAGGATATAAGCAAAAGTAAAAACACTGTACCATCAACCAAACTACTGTACCATCAATATACATCAAACACTGGTACTGATGAACCAAACTCTCCCTTATTAAAAAAACAACCACAAACACTGAAAACAGTGAACAAGAAGAAAAACGACAAAAAATAATATGGTGGAGCCAGTAAGGAATTTCAAATTTGTACCTTAAAACACACAAGATTATCCAAGAAGCATAATTACTTGAAAATACAATGTGCACAGCCTCTAGAAAATTCCTCATGAAAGAAAGTGATGCATTATGTGAAAAGCATAGATCCCATGATAAAAGTGTGTGTGTGACTCTTGGAGTTCGACAAACACAAGATTCAAATTCTAGTAGTGATATGAAAGCTGGACCTCTGACAAGAGAATCTAAGCACAACTAAGGAAAGTCAAACCACTAGGAATTAAGGGGTATTTGGTGAGTAAAGACGAAGGCTCCCCCTCAATCAATGAATCTCTTTTTTTTTTTCTTTTCTTTTTCACATTTTTTTTTTCTTTTCTGTCTTTTGCACATTTTTTTCTTTCTTTTGCATAGTTTTTCTTCTTTTTTCTTTTCTTTTGCACACTCATCGGCGGCTGACACGCTCAAGAGTATGGAAACCGAACCAGAGAAGCATGGATATAATAAGGATGGCTTGGTTGGTGACTCTGAGGTAGCCTTTTCCTCATGCTTGGACTACAAAGAACAGAGGGGAAAGCCGTGGAGATGCAAAAAGATGGAAGGTGGTTAAGAGACTCAACATCACCCATGATATGCTAGTATAGGTCAATTCCTCTAGAAAAGCAAAAGATACAATGCCAGAAGTCCATAGAGAAAAATAATCACTAAGGCGGAAGACTCTAAAATTTGCTAATCCAAAAGTGTGTACAGAATGAGACATACTAATCAAAGAACACACACTCCAAAATGAGTAATAACCATAGAAAGCATACATATATTAACATGTAATGGATATTCTCATCAATTCCAATATGCACCAAGGACCACTCAAAAAATTTAAGCTTGCAAAACCATATTAAGAAAATCTTTTTAGATTTTTTTTTTCATAGGAATTTCCCTCACGAATTGTATCCATTATCACAAATCAAACAAGATCTCGCTCTAAACGATATTTTAAAAAAAATAAATAAATAAAGCGATCCAAAAGAAATGTTTTTTTAAAAAAAATAGAACGACCCGCTCTGATACCAATTGAAAAATCTAGAAACCCTAGATGTTGATTTGTGATTATGTACCAATTTTAAACAAAATATAACAATCCCAATCAAACAATCAAGAGAAAGAGACACAAAGATTTTACGTGGAAAAACCACAATTGGACACCTTCCAATTGTGATAAAAAAAACCACGGGCAACTGCCACAAGACAATCCACTAAGAAGATTTAAAGGAATTACACAAGTATCACTCTCAATTATCTAGCGAATCCACAACGCCTAATTGAACCAACCTCTATGTGCCTCTTCCAACCCCATCTTCAGCACGGAATTGTCTTTCTGATAAGCCACTCCGGATTCCACCAAAGCTTCAGGCTCAAATTCTTCAGAATTCACAACTGAAGAACAACTCTCTCTTTTGTGTATAACAAACAAACCTTTGATGTACTCTCTTTAAACCATGAGTTGAATACTCAATAAAACATCAAAGAAAAAATAACAAAATATCCCCAGATATAAACCTTTAAGAACCAAAAAGAAGATCTGGAGAGATTCAATGAATGAATCAATGAATAGCCTAGATATGGGAGAAACCCAACTATTTATAGAAAACCAAAGCGATCCTAGCTGGAAAAGAAAACCAACTTCTTGTAGAAAACCAACTTCTTGCAGAATTCCAAAGTAATCCTGTTTTTGAAGGAAACCAACTTCTTAAAGAAGTCTTGTTACAACTTTGGTTTTGATCCATGGAATTTGACAACAAAAGGTCCTAACAAAACCAAACCAAACATTGATAAATTTATTCAATTTGATTCTTATGGAATAACATGAAAAATTCATATTCAATTCGCAGTAAGCGACATCGATTTGATCATTTGCCCAATTCTTCTCAATTTTCTCACAAAAACCACAGACCTTTGGTTATTAACACCGCTTCTATACATATACAGCCTATCGGATTGCCTCTGGTTCCAACAACCCAAACTTCTTCATCCGAATCGATCAATCTCGAGCCCTACAGACCCTACACCATCGGCCGATGTTGGAGCTCCTCTTCCAAGCAATGTCGCCAATGGCAAACCTAAGACTTTGTGTTTGGATCCAACTGTTAAAGATAATGGTTTACTGTGGGGATATATTTCTGAGTACCAACACGTGGCGTGGTGACGCCGACGCATCAGCCGAGGTTCCAAGTGTTGTGGTAATTACGCCGAGGTTATCTCAAGGTTGCCGAGGTTATCACCGAGGATATCGAAATCCGGGATAAGTGGATAAAGGACAGGAGTCCTAGATTGGGAGAAGACTACAGTTTGGATAAAGGTAGAACTCTAGAGGAGTTTTGTCCTGAACCCATTGGGAGTTCCAGATTAGCAATAATCCTGAGTCCATTGGAGTTAGGCTCCTGTTGGGACTAGGATTGTATTGGCTATAAAAGAGAGGCACCCCCATGGGTCTAAGGTATGTTTTTATATACTGAAGCTCGTGAGTTGAATACTTGATTATCTTTGAGAGTTATACTGACTTGATCGTCGGAGTGCCCCCGGGTGGAAGAACCACCGCCGGAGCCTTTTCTTTCTGTGCATGACAGCAAGGTGCCATCTATTCTGCCTGTGTTCCACAGCTAAATTCCTAAGGACAGCAGTGTGATCGGAAAATCACTCACACAATTTGGCGCCGTCTGTGGGAAAGAAAGACAAATAGATGGCCAGTAACGCACATAACGAAAAGGTTGGGGACGACACTCCCGCTGGGAGTGGCGGACCTATCGACCTTGATGTCGGAGGAGACAACCACTATGAAGAAGCCGTGGCCAGGGCCACGGGGGAAAAGACGTCGTCCAGGAGGGCGACACTTCAAAGAAAACAGACCAGGGCAGATACTACAATGAAGACAACCTCCAGGTATGGAGGGATAGGTGTCTACGGAGGGACGAGGAAGTAAAAGAATTAGCAGATAAGTTGGCCGACCTGCAGTCGGTCGTCAACTTCATGATGCAAAACAATGTCATGCAGCCACCATACCCGTTGTAGGACACGCCAATTCCAGCAGTTAATACTCAGAAGGGATGAGGGAAAATAATTCCTGAAACACCACAACACTCCAGGAGCAAAAGGCACTCTCACCCGCCCTCCGGGGAGGTCGGACGAGAGGAGCCCAGACAAGAGAAGTCCCAGAGGACGTATCAAGCAAAGGATCAGGAATACAGAGAACATCGGCATGTTCAAAGGCAGGCGCTCTGCTTTGACATAACCCACGGAGACAGATCAAAACGGGCCCATCATGAGGCCGAGAGTAGTGTGCCAAAGAGACTGAAGTCCAAAGACAGCCGAGCTCCAGGGAGGAGTAAAGAAGACTTGAGAAACTACCTCAAGAGGAAGGAACAGAACGCTGAAGCCGAAGTAAATTCACCCGTCAAGCCGAGGACACCGTTCTCGGTAGAACTGGACAAGTTTGAAGCACCCAAAAGATTCAGCATGCCGAGGTTTCAAATATACGACGATAAGTCAGACCCTAACTTCCACGTTGGACTATTTTTGAACTCAATGGCGTTATACAGTGGAAACGAACCACTACTCTGCAAAGTGTTCCCCTCGTCCTTTGGGGAGATTGCATCAGATTGGTTCCATAAATTACCAAAGGGAAGCGTGAAGACATGGGAAGGCCTGGCCGAAATGTTTGTGGCCAGGTTTGTAACAAACAAACTACAGCCATTAAGGGTGGATGCGCTAATGGCTTTAAAAATCAGCAAGGATGAAGGCCTTAGGGCCTATGCAAAAAGGTACTACGAGCTGTTCAACCGAATACCTGAATGCAACTAGGAGGTAGTAGTCGTGTCTTTCAAGAACGGCCTGAAAGATAACTGTTCACTACGGAAATCTTTGGCAAAGACATTGCCGAAGAGCATGGAGGAGCTTATGGCGAGAATCGAAAAATATGCACGAGCCGAGGAGGATACATCGGCCCACAAGGAAGTCCAACAGGAAACGGGGAACAGCTCACCGAAGCGAGGCCGAAGTAACAACGGACTCAGCAAAATAGAGATGGAGTTAAGGGCTAAACAGGCAGTGACAACCATGTTCCGAATTCCAATTCAAAAAATCCTAGGAAAAATTCGGAGCCAGCCCTATTTCAGAACACCAGCAAGGGAGCCAGGAGAGTTCATGGGAAGAAACATGGACAGACATTATGCTTACCACAATGAAAACGGACATACAACACAGGGTTGCAGAGCCCTAAAGGCACACTTGGAAGATCTGGTAAGACAAGGCCACCTGAGAGACCTTGTCGATGAAACCAGAACAAGAGAATAACAGGCAAGACTGCCTCAGGTTCCAGTAGCCCCACCACCTCCGCAACCTCGGGCAGAAGGACCTCGGATAGTTAATGTGATCCATTCAAAGGTTAACGAGAATGAAGTCAGAGGAGAAACCCAAAGGGTAAGGCACCTGCAGCATGTCTACCAAGTCGGGGAAAAAAGACATCGGCCAGAAGAGATCCAAGGACCGATAATAACCTTCACCGAAGCTGACCTAGAGATGGTCCAGCACCCGTACAATGATGCCTTGGTAGTATCCCTCCAGGTTGGGGAGTGCCAAGTAAAACGCATCCTAATAGATCAAGGTAGCTCTTGCGACATCATGTACGTTAGATGTTACAAAGAGCTAGGCCTTCACCCAGATGACATGGAGCAATCGAATGGCCCGATGGTCGGCTTCAGTGGAACGCCCACGTGGCCACTGGGCGCTACAAACTTGGAAGTATAGGCCGGTACTAAGAAGATCAGGACATAATTCATCGTGATCGATACGCCCTCTCCTTACAACATCATATTGGGAAGGCCATGGTTGCATGCAATGGGGGCAGTTCCCTCAACATTGCATCAACTACTGCGCTTCCTAACAGAACATGGGATTGAAGAGGTCAGAGGAGATCAACTACAGGCAAAAAATTGCTCCATGGCAGCAATGAAGACTATCTATAATGTTCGAGAACCAGAAAAGGCAGAGATTGAAGACGAGGACATGGAGGTCCTTGATGATGTCGACAAGGAGCCGGCCGAGAAAAGTGAGGAATCACTAAAGAAAATCCTCGTCCAGGAGGGCGACGAAGAGCGCTTCTTCCTTCTCGGCTCAGGCTTAGCCAAAGAAGAAGAGAGAGAACTGGAAGCTTTTTTAAGAACAAACATAGAGGTGTTCGCCTGGACACCCTACGAAATGCCTGGCATTGACCCCGAGGTCACATGCCACAGACTGAACGTTGACAGATCGGCAAAACCTGTAATACAACGAGCTAGAAGACCGACGTTGATGCACGTTGAAGCTGTGGAGGAAGAGGTAGACAGACTTCTGGAAGCCAAGGCCATCAGAGAAGTCAACTATCCAACGTGGCTATCAAACACTGTGGTGGTAAAGAAGAAAAATGGTAAATGGAGGGTTTGCGTAGATTTTACAAGCCTAAATAAAGCCTGCCCCAAAGACAGCTTCCCTCTGCCAAAAATTGACCAACTGGTGGATGCCACATCAGGACATGGAAGGATGAGCTTCCTAGATGCTTATAGGGGGTACCACCAGATAGCCATGTACCCCCCAGACGAAGAAAAGACAGCGTTCATCACCCCAAAAGGCCTGTACTGTTATAGGGTGATGCCTTTTGGGATGAAGAACGCAGGAGCAACTTACCAAAGGCTGGTAACCAAAATGTTCAAGCACCTGATAGGCCAAACAGTTGAAGTCTACATCGATGACATGGTCGTGAAGACCAAGGAGCATAAGAGTCATCTTGCCGACCTAAAAAAGGTATTTGAAATACTCAAAACATATCGGCTCCGACTCAACGCATCTAAATATGCGTTTGGAGTTGGATCAGGTAAGTTCCTAGGGTACCTGGTAACAAGAAGGGGAATAGAAGCCAGCCCAGATCAAATCAAGGCCATCCTAGATCTACAGAGTCCAAAATCGGCAAAACAAGTTCAAATGCTCACTGGAAGGGCCGCAGCCCTAAACAGATTCATAAGCCGAAGCTCAGACAAATGCAAACCCTTTCTTCAACCTGGTAAAAAAGACTACAGACTTCATATGGACTGAAGAATGTGAGGCCGCTTTGGCCAACCTAAAAAAGTATCTGACCACGGCCCTAATCCTCTCAACACCTGAACCTGGAGAGGAGTTGTTTTTGTACTTAGCCGTATCAAAACACGTAGTTAGTGCAGTACTAATCCGAGAAGAATAGGGAGAACAGAAGGCTGTCTATTATGTAAGTAAATCCTTGGCCAATGCTGAAACAAGGTACTTGCCACTGGAGAAGTTAATGTTAGCCTTGGTGATGGCCTCAAAGAAGTTGAATCACTACTTCCAGGCACACAAGATTGTGGTGCTAACAGAACACCCATTGAAATCCTTGTTGCAACAAGGAGACTTAACAGGAAGAATTGCAAGGTGGGCAGTGGCCTTGGGCCAGTATGACCTAGAGTTCAGGCCCAGAACAGCAATTAAGGGCCAAGTTTTGGCCGACTTTGTGGCAGAATTCACGCCTGAATCTGTCGAACCGCGGGCTCCGTTGGGCCAAAATGAACAAGATCCCAGCAAGCAAGAAAAATCCCAGCCAAAGGCCAAGGAACAAAGAAGGGAAAAGCTCAGACCCTGCAGCATCTACATCGGCGACTCATTCAGACTGTTTGTCGATAGAAGTTCAAACCAACAATGAGCGGGGGCAGGAGTACTGCTGATATCCCCAGATGGTGAAATAATAGAGCAATCCATCCGTTTGGGGTTCAAGGCCTCAAACAATGAAGCAGAATACGAGGCATTAATTGCAGGACTAAAACTGGCAGCAGCAGCAGAAGCAGATGAGGTAATAGTTTTTTGTGATTCACAGCTAATTGTTAACCAATCAACAGAAGAATTTGCAGCTAGAGACGAGAGGATGTCGGCATATGCAAAAGAGGTTATCAGATTGGCCGAGTTATTTCAGAACTGCCGAGTTATTTCAGAACTGCCGACTTCTTCAAGTAAGCCGAAATGATAACAGCCACGCCGACGCGTTGCCAACCTGGCAAGTTCAATACAGACTGGAAAAACAAGAACAATCATGATCGACTATATGTCGGGCCCGAGCATAGAACCACGGAGCGCAAAGCAAGAAGCAATGTGTGTGGACATGGGGCCAAGCTGGATGGATGCAATTGTTGCATTCCTGAAAGAAGGAAAGCTGCCAGAAGACCGCAAGGAGGCATACAAAGTTAGATTGAAGTCAGCAAGATTCATCCTGACTGCGGACGGACATCTCTACAGAAGGTCCTTCACTGGACCCCTTTTAAGGTGCGTATACCCTTTACAAGTTGAAGACTTTTTATATGAAATTCATGAAGGGATTTGTGGAAGCCACATTAGGGGCAAATCATTAGCCCATAGGGCCATTACCCAGTGGTATTGGTGGCCCTACATGCAAAAAGATGCAGAAGCATACGTGAAGAAGTGCGAACAATGCCAAAGGTTTGCACCCTTGATTCATCAGCCAGCTGCTGACCTGAATCCAGTATCCAGCCCTTAGCCGTTTGCCCATTGGGGCATGGATCTGGTTTGGCAACTTTCCCAAGCAACTGGGTAGAGAAAATACTTGTTGGTAGCAACAGATTACTTCACAAAATGGATAGAGGCAGAACCTCTTGCTAAAATCTGAGATGTGGACGTCAAGAATTTCATATGGAAAAACATCATTACCAGATTTGGCATTCCCAGAGCCATCGTTGCCGACAACGGAACACAGTTCGACAGCAAGCTTATCAAGAACTTCTGTGCGAAATTCAAGATCAAGAATTACTTTTCAACACCAAGTTTCCCCCAAAGTAATGGGCAAGCAGAAGCATCCAACAAAGTAATTCTGGATGGAATAAAGAAGAGGTTGCAGGCTGCAAAAGGAAAATGGGTAGATGAATTACCCAATGTACTTTGGGCATATCGAACTACGCCGAGAAGATCAACAGGGGAATCCCCCTTTGCCATGGCCTATGGCACAGAAGCAGTAATTCCACTGGAAGTCGGCATCCCAGGGATCCGAACCCAGGAAGTTGAGAAAGGGACTAATGACATACTCTTAGCCCGAGATCTGGATCTTTTAGAAGAGTGAAGAGAGAAGGCTGCAATTCAGCTTGCAGTATACCAACAACAGCTTGCCAGAGCTTACAACAAGAAGGTCAACCCAAGAGATTTTCAAGTCGGCGACCTAGTCTTAAGGAAAGTCGTCAGCAACAAGAAAGATCCCAGAGAGGGCAAGCTTGGCCCAAACTGGGAAGGACCATACAGAATTACTTCAGTGTTAGGCAATGGAGCTTATCGGCTTGAAGACAATGAGGGCAAAGCATTGCCAAGACCTTGGAACACTTGTAATTTGAAAATTTTCTATCATTGAGATGTTCATTATTTTTGGCTGATGTCATCAATAAAATCTTTTCGAAATTCTTCAAGCACATATGATTGATTAAGATACTTAACATTGTTTCTGGAAGACATGAAAAATGAGAACCCAAGTGGAACTCAGGTTCACATTGGGGGCAGAGAAGATACAAAGTCTACCACTTGTTGAAATTTGTAGCAATTTACAAGTTGGTCAAACCGAATACAAAGTCTACCACTTGTTGAAATTTGTAGCAATTTACAAGTTGGTCAGATCGAATACAAAGTCTACCACTTGTTGAAATTTGTAGCAATTTACAAGTTGGTCAGACCGAATACAAAGTCTACCACTTGTTGAAATTTGTAACAATTTACAAGTTGGTCAGACCGAATGCAAAGTCTACCACTTGTTGAAATTTGTAGCAATTTACAAGTTGGTCAGACCGAATGCAAAGTCTACCACTCGTTGAAATTTGTAGCAATTTACAAGTTGGTCAGACCGAATACAAAGTCTACCACTTGTTGAAATTTGTAGTAATTTACAAGTTGGTCAGACCGAATACAAAGTCTACCACTTGTTGAAATTTGTAGCAATTTACAAGCTGGTCAGACCGAATACAAAGTTTACCACTTGTTGAAATTTGTAGCAATTTACAAGTTGGTCAAACCGATACAAAGTTTACCACTTGTTGAAATTTGTAGCAATTTACAAGTTAAAAGTAAGCCGAGATGGTTCCTTAACTTCCCTTGTTGAAATTTGTAGCAATTTACAAGTTGAAGTAAAGCCGAGATATCTGTTTCTCTTCGCTTGTTGAAATTTGTAGCAATTTACAAGTCGAAGTGAAGCCAATGTTATTACTTACAGACTTATGACAATCTATTGGTTGGCTAAACCAAAAAAGATGCTTAACACTTGTTGAAATTTATAACAATTTACAAGTTGAAGATAAGCCGACATATGATCATCTGTTGAAATTTGTAGTAATTTACAGGTTGAGGTAAAAGCTAAGTATATTGCTTAAACCCTTGTTGAAATTTGTAGCAATTTACAAGTAGATCACTGTTTAAACACTTATTCTAAAGAAAAGTTTACTGTATATGTTAATCCTTGTTGAAATTTGTAGCAATTTACAAGTAGGTTAGACCGGGATCACTGTTTAGATACTCGTTGAAACTTGAGAAAAGTTTGCAAAGTCAACTTTGAATAGTATATGTTTTATACTTGTTGAAATTTATGAAAAGATTGCAGGTCAGTATCGTGCCGAAGTAAAAACTTGCAGTTATTATACCTGAGGTATGTAACCCCGAGAAGATTGTACAGAGGAAGAATTATGTAGGTCATGCAAAGTATTCTAAGTATAGACCATACAGAAGCAATAAAGAAGAGTTAACCAAACATTCAGGGAAAAATAGTTGCATTTATATATAAAGAAGGCACTGTAGCCTAGCATAAGTAAATTGTTCATGAGTAACAAAACAAAGGCATATTGGCCACAGAGGAAAACTTGCATCGTTCAGAAAACAAAGTACAAAAGACAAAAGGAAAAAAAGCTATGATTCTTCAGACTCAGGAGCGGTTTGAATTTGGACCTCGACAGTCTCTGGAAGAACAACCTCGGCATCTTTTTCTACCATAACCTCGGCATTCTTGTCTGCCACGATTTCGGCATCAATCTCAGCAAGAGTTTCTTCAACATTTCTCTCAACCAGAAGAAGGTCGGAGGAAAGCCTACCTGTGACAGTTTCCTTGGGCACTTCTTCAGTGTCTTCATCCTGGGTCAAGTCCAAAACTTGATCACCCTCAGGAGGAGACTTGACTTCAACAACATCTTTGGACTTCCTTACCAAGGCTTCATCATCATTATTATCTTCACCTTCGTCTGCAGCCTGGGATTCAGACTCAGCTTCTTCCTCAGTCTGACTTGGAGGAGGAGGAGGAAATGGCAAAGAAATAGCTTCGGCCTTACGCAATAGCGAGTCATCTGGGATATTAAGCTTCTTGACAAGAGACATCCAACTAAGAGAGAAGCCCCTGTTGCATGCCTGCCTGACCTGAAGTTTGTATTCCTCAGTAACGTCGGCCATACCTTGGGCGTATGCCTTATCATCAGCCACCTTGATCTCAGCATCCTTGGTGGCCAAAGCCTCCTGGAGTTCCTTCTCAGCTCGGGCTGCTTTTTCTTCGGCTAACTGTTGGGCTTGAGTAGCGGCCTCAGCCTGGTCTTCCAACGTCTTCATCTGCGCTTGAAGATTTTTATTTATCTTTTGAAGGGAAGAAAATCCCTCTTCATCTCGGCCAACTTTTCTCGATTTTCAAATGACTGCATTGAAAAGGAATGGGCGTACTGGATAGCCTGACAGAAAATAGAAGTGTTAGAAAAAAATTCTAAGTATAAAACAAAAAGAAAGGACGAGTACCAAACTGGACCGCTTACTTGAACTGAGTGTTGGAGCATTAAAGCGTAGTTCTCATATTCACTATTTCCAGCATTTCGCTCCAAATCACCAGGCAGAAGCAGTGCAGTACTGAGAGCCACGCCGACATTTATGTCGTCGGCACTCTCATTGGCCATTATTGGCCTGTCTTCCAAAGTAAATTAGGGGGCCCAAGGGACATTTGGTATCTTGGACTTTGAAGTTTTCGCAGAAGCAGACCTCGGCTTCTTTGATCTTTGGGACTCTACTGGCTGAGTTTTCGCAGACCTTTTTGCCGAAGTCGAGGCATTCTTCATGTTCTCGGCTAGTTGTGAGATGGGCACAGCATCCTCAGCTTCAGCTTCAGTAGATTTGGTCTTTGGCTGAGCCTTCTTTATTCTTTTTGGTTTTGGTGGGGGCAACGTTTAGGCTGGAATGGCATCAACATCAGCTGGTAGGTCGGCCAGGAGGTCTTGGGCGACTGGTCTTGGGCGAACCATCTCGGCTGTTTTAACAAGTCTACGCCGGCGTTTTCTCTCAGGAATTGGTACTAAGAATGGTGCCGAGGTAGAGGGTTGATTGGTTGGCTCAGATGTGGATCCTTGATCTGTCCGGGATGAAGAGGCAGCTTGAGTTGTGATAGTAGGTGAAGAATGGGTCTTTTTCTTCTTCCTTGGGGCGTTGGGCAAAGTGGATTTGTAGGAGGGGATGAAATTCAGCAAGAGTGGAGCTTTTCGCTTTTGGACAGGAAGGTCCAAAAGCTTCTTTAAATCTTTTCCGAGGAAATAAGACTGACGAAAATCCTTGGGAGGCTTGCGAACGTCTGCAAAAAAGAACACAACATCATAAACAAATAAAATCTTTTAAAGACTTGGAGGAAAACAAACAATAGCTAAGTAATTGGCACTGGGCTCTTACCCTTGCCCTCTTTAATTGTTCGGGGAAGAGGGTAGAGATGGACTTCTTCGTCTGGGCCAAACTCCCAATTTCCAGAAGCAATAAGATAATCGTCTCCAGCCCCTTTGTTGGAGTCTGGGAGGTCGGCTACAATTTTAAATTTGGTAGACCTCGGCTTAAGGTAATATACAAAACCCTTTTCTTTCAGGTTAAGGGCGCACATTGTATAACAGTATTGGATATCGGCGAGGGTAATCCTAGAATTCTCCTGCCGAACTAAGGCTATTATGCCATTAAGTGTTGTATAGGAGTTGATGGTGAGTTGCATAGGGTTCAAAGTGTAGTAGTGAAAAACTTCACAGAAAAGGGGATTAAGTGGGAGCCGAAGTCCACACTCAACAAAAGGTACAACAGGGAAAGGCATTGTATCGTCTGTGAGCATAATGGAATCATCATCCCCAGCTAGCCTAAGGTGAACATCAGCAGGGATAGAGAATTCTTGCCTAAAGAATTCGAGTTTGGTTGGGGTATTTACCCTATGTCTCCACATACCCATGGTTTTTGGTATAAAGGTACTCGGCTACAGAAACAGTGTGTTCTTAAAGGGTTACTGGTACCTCGGCTTAAACCTAGGTATATACTGGTAAAGGATTGTTTCAGTTTTCCCTAAGAATTAAAGGTTCTATAAACAAATCCTAAACCTAAGAACTATGAAGACGAAGATCAAAGGCACGAATCTGGAAAAAATACAAAAAAGCAGAAAACAAAAACGGAGTTTCAGATTCAGGAAACACAAAGGGTGGAAGACCAAGAACAGTGAAGAAACAATGCAAGTGACACATACAAAATCGTGAAATAAGAATCATTCAGAAGGAGAGTTCACGAATCGAATGCTAAAACAGAACAGTAAAAGCAGGGAGTTTCAGAAACAAATCAAAAACTAGAGAAGAAAGACCAGTTGCTTACCAGGAAAAGTAACGCCGGAATGAAATTCGCCGAAGACAGACAACGGACGAAACAGTAGCGAAAGCTTCAACGGCAGAAAGAAGACTATTGCAGAGTCGAAGCTCAAAGCAATGGTAGACTCAAAGGAGAAAAAGCTTTGAGAGAAAGAGAAAGCAAAGTAATCGAATACAAAAGTGAAGAAACGAAGGAGAGAGACAACAGTTTTGTCAAAAACGTGAAACGGCGGCAAAACAGAAGCATTTAATGCGCCTGGGTTAACGCATGCGTCAGACGGCACATACAGGAAAAAACGTGGTTTACAAACGCGTCACAGGCACGAGCCAATAGGAATGAAACGCGTGAATAAAGCGATTGAAAAGTGATGCATGATAGCTCATGCGTATGGGAGAGTTCATTCGAGTTCTTACTCTTAAAAGAAGACATGTCGGCTTAAAGAGAGTGATCTCGGCTACAGAATTTTTTGTGCCGACGTACTGAAAAGAACTAAACGGTGTAGGTTCCATCACCTCAGAATGCCGAGATAATAGAACCTAGGGGACAATTGTGGGGATATATTTCTGAGTACCAACACGTGGCGTGGTGACGCCGACGTATCAGCCGAGGTTCCACGTGTTGTGGTAATTACGCCAAGGTTATCTCGGGGTTGCCGAGGTTATCACCGAGGATATCGGAATCCGGGATAAGCGGATAAAGGACAGGAGTCCTAGATTGGGAGAAGACTACAGTTTGGATAAAGGTAGAACTCTAGAGGAGTTTTGTCCTGAACCCATTGGGAGTTCCAGATTAGCAATAATCCTGAGTCCATTGGAGTTAGGCTCCTGTTGGGACTAGGATTGTATTGGCTATAAGAGAGAGGCACCCCCATGGGTCTAAGGTATGTTTTTATATACTGAAGCTCATGAGTTGAATACTTGATTATCTTTGAGAGTTATACTGACTTGATCGTCGGAGTGCCCTCGGGTGGAAGAACCACCGCCGGAGCCTTTTCTTTCTGTGCATGACAGCAAGGTGCCATCTATTCTGCCTGTGTTCCACTGCTGAATTCCTAAGGACAGCAGTGTGATCGGAAAATCACTCACACCTAAGCCTTTGTGTTTGGATTCAATTGTTAAAGACAGCGGTTTACCATTACAACAAATGGAACATGTTGGGGCTCCTCTTGCAAATGGTGTTGCTAATGGCAAACCTAAGCCTTTGTGTTTGGATTCAATTGTCAAAGACAGCGGCTTGCCATTACAACGAATAGAACATTTTGGGGCTCCTCTTGCAAGCAGTTTTGCCAGTGGCAAACCTAAGCCTTTGTGTTTGGATTCAACCATTAAAGATAATGGGTTGCCATTAAAACAAATGGAACAATTTGGAGCTCCTCTTGCAAGCAGTGTTGCCAATGGCAAACCTAAATTTTTTTATTTGGATTCAATGGTTAAAGAGAACACTCCACAGTTTCATTGGGGTGCACATGATGAGAATCAGATTGGTTCAATTCCACCACCACGGAATAAGTTTTATCTGAACCGGCTTCAAACTATGGGACATGGTTCATTGGACCATCATGATGTTGTTTCCTTGCTAGAACTTCTCTATCCTGTTGAAAGCCTTTCACAAATTTTTATTGCTACTTTTACAAGCGATATTTTATAGTAAGTTTCTTTCTCTTCTTTATTTTATTCCACATGTTGAAAAAAAAAAAAAAAAAAAAGATAATTTATTTCTACAGGTACTGTTTTGCAAGTGTGGCATGAGGTGCAAAATTTAAATAAATTTGTCAAATAGTGGCAAATGGTTATAATATGCATGCATAAATTGATTATTTGATTTCTCTGTTGTTTTACTTGTTATTTTATTGTTAGATATGATCATTCCTTTAAATTATACCAATCAAAAGTTTCATATTATAAAAAAAATTAGAAAATTTATTCGTTATTCCTTAGGGAGTGCATTGGTTGGAGCTCATTGATTCTATATACAAAGATGCACACATTCACACACATATATGCACACATCTTTTTCTTTTAATTCAAAAGTGTTGCGATTTTGTAGGTTTTTATCATACTGTGATATTCCTGCCCACCTACCAGTGACAATTGCATGCCACAACCGTGAGGGGTGTTGGAGTTCATCCCCCGACAAAAGAATCTCAGTGCCTTTCTCAGATTTTCCCAATTTAGTTGTGGTGTAAGTTACCTTCGCATGTATAGCTGTTTGGTACTTACCCATTGATGAAAACAACATGCTGAAGTTACTTATCAAAAAAAAAAAAAAATGATGCTGAAGTTGTTAACCCACGGGAGCTACTAACAGTTCTGTAATCTAGTCCAATTATGATAATAGGTGTCCTCCATTTCCCGAGGTTATAGCCTTTGCTAATGACCGCAAGAGATCAGGCATAGCTTGCCATCATCCAAAATTGCTTGTGTTACAAAGAGAAGAAAGCATCCGTGTTGTCATTACTTCTGCAAATTTGGTGGAAAAACAGGTGAATCTTTCTGTTCTTAACATATTCATGATGTTTTATTTGTAAAACTGGTAGTGAAGAGCCTTTTCCCCATTTTTATTTGATATTCTAACTCTTCTTCATATTTTATAATGCTCTTCTTATAAAATTGTTGATGAATCTTCTTGTTTTCCATATTTACTTAATATTTTGAACTATGGGGGTGTTTGGGAAGGGCTTTTTTGAGGTTTTTTGGGCTAAAATTTACAAAAAGACAAAATAAGCTAAAATAGCCAATAAGACAAAATGTCACATCAAATCCATAATCATTTCACTTTTTCTCTCACAAACATCACATCTAACTACAAAAAAATCAACTATCTTCCAAAACACAAAAATTTTAGCCTACTAAAATAGTCAAAAACTAAAATAACTTACTAAAATAGCAACTTCCCAAACACCCACGTATGAAAACTTGGACTTCTATTGCACTTGAGTTAAAAACAGACTTATTATATGTAACTAATGCATATATATATATATATATATATTGATAAATAAAGATAAATATTACTACAAAGTATCAAGATGAAGTAAAGAATACAAAAGGCTAGCAGCTTATAGCTGGCTAGAAACAAAAAAACTATGAAGTCAAATCATTCACAAAATCTACAAAGGCCAACACATCCGGATCCATCGATACTGTAACCCAACTATGAAGAACCAAAAAGAGCCTATTCTGTAGCCAAGACACCGAATGTGATGTCTCCTGAAAAGTACGTCTAATACTCTCCAACCAAATCAATCACATTAAGCACTGAGCAGTAAGCAACCATGCCTTCTGACGGCGCCTCCCAACTCTCACCCCCCTCAAACTCTGAAGAACATTCCAAACCGAACCTGGCTGAACCCAGGCCAACCCAAACAAACCAACAAGTGACCAAAGCCTAGTAGCTATAGAACAATGAAGAAGCAAATGATCCATAGACTTAGCGAGTGTGTTTGGTTTGTGTTTTGAGATAAATTTTTTTAAAAAAATTTGGGGAGAGAGTTTAGAATTTTTTTTGGTTTGTTTGGTTGTATATTTTGAAAATAGTTTGGGAGTTTGGGATGATTTGATATTTTGTTGTAATTGAGTAGATGTGTAAGATAAAAGTGATTGAAAAGGAGAGAGGAGAGAGAAAAAGTGATTGATTGATGTGTAGGAGAGAAAGTGATTTTGAAATTTTTTTTTCAAAAAATTTGAACCAAACAAAATTTTGAAAATTTTTCTAAAAAATTTTATCTTGGGATACAAAACCAAACAAGCCCAACATCACTACAACACATGCAACACCAATTTACCAAAATATGCCAGCGTCGAATTAGATTGGCCCTGTTTGGTAGAGCTGTGGGAAAGTGCTTATAACTTATGTCTAAACAGCTTATAGCTTATAACTATGAACATAAGCTGATTTCTGACTTATAAATTAAGCATCGTCTGCCCCACTCAAAGAATAAGCTGATTTCTGACTTCCAAAAAGGTATAAACTATAAGCTATAAGCTAAACCAAACACATCAAAATAGCTTAAATTAAGCTGAAAGCTGAAATAAGCAGCTTTTAAGCTACACCAAACAGGCACATTGTCAACAGTCAAAATATGCCCTACAGCCGCTGTCCATATAAAGAAAGTAACCTTGGAAGGAAACCCTGAAACCCAAACGCTCTTCCAAGGAAACACCACCCCTGCCCCTCCCACAAGCTCATGATAATATGAAGCAACCGAAAAAAACCCCTTTGGAAATATGTAAATAATGCATTGCTGAAGTTTCCATCCAGCTTGATGCTAAGGTGTTGGGTGGCCATTATTTATCCCAAAAAAAAAGAAGGTGTTGGGTGGCCATCACCAGGCTTGGGTTTAAGGCCAACCATCTTTGCCTCACTCTAGCTATGTTTCCATTTGTACCAAAAATAGGTATAAATAAGTAAATAAGAAAACAGAAGGAAAAAACAAAAAGAAAAAGAAAAGTCTAATGCTTTGCCTTTTTACTTTTATTCCTTCTTGTTTTCAACTACACTTATTTCAATGTAATCCTCGCAGCTTCAAGTGGTTATTATTAACCCATATTGTTTTTTTGTCTTTTCACTATTTGACAACTTCAATTTGGATGCTGTATTTACCATGGACACACTATTAGTAGGGTTCTGCTTGTTGTTTTGTTTGGGACTTCTTCTCTCAGTGTATTTCTGAGTCAGCTACTGTTTATGGATGGCAACTCTAAATTGTATTGCTTTTGAATTTGCTCTATTTTGTACTCAGTATTTAGGGGGTAAAAATCCTCAAAAAAGGACACAGTGTTCCAGATTTCTATCTCTGTCATTCTAATCATGTACAGTGTTTTGGATTACAAAAAGGACATGATTACTTTAAAGGCATGACTTCAAATAGAATCAATTGGAGGAAATGGATCAGTATAGCCAACCCAAGTAATTGGGACCAAGGTTTATTGGGTTGAGTTTAGTTGTTGAGCACATTGCTAATTGCAATTTGCATGGTATTATTTTGGTCTTCATTTCTACGAAAGACCTTGCTAAAATGGATAGCATTTTTGTTAATTAATACTATTAACTGTAGCTTATGTTAGCGTGCATAATTAGTGTGATCATCTTGTGTAGTGTGTTTCTCATCTGGTCTTTTGTATTCTGCAGTGGAACAGTGTGACCAATACCATTTGGTGGCAGGATTTTCCTCGTACAAGCAGACCTGATTATTTATCTCTTTTTACTCAATTATCCGACGGGGACATAAATCAATATTCAAAATCTGATTTTGCTGCTCAGCTCGGTGGATTTATGGCATCTCTTGTTGCTGATGTACCTAGTCAGGCCCACTGGATCCTAGAATTGACTAAAAATGACTTTAAGGGGGCAGTTGGCCACCTTGTTGCTTCTGTACCTGGAATTCATTCTCGCAGGGCACCTTCTATCTTGCAACCCATGTACTTCTTACCTGTGAGTACTTCATTTATCTGCTTTTGTGTGTGTGCTTCTAGCTTGAATTGAAAAGCTGATTTGTAGTAGTCAAGACAGTATTAAAAGGTCATTGTTACTTCTTCTTCTATTATCTAAATAATGGATCCATCACCATTCTATTTGTGCATCAGCATTAGTAAATGTCAGTGTTTTACTTCAATATATGCAGACTTGATCCTGATTTTCTCAGCCTTTTAATGGCAGCATGTTTTGGATAATGAGGATTCTGATCTGGAAACCTGGGAAGCTTGCTAAAGTTGGAGAGTTTTACCCCTGGAACAAAGTGTGGGTATCTATATTGTGCTTGGCACATGGCGAGCCCTACGGGCATCACGTCATCATCATTGCACATCCACGTGGCAGACTCCCAAGGCACCACGATGAGTTGGGGTTGTATGCCTAGCCTAAGCGGGGGCATGCACACCAAGTATGAAAATAGGACCATGGCTCACTTTAATAGAGTTGGCTCACCTAGAGCTCTCTATGGTTCTTCATGACTCATAAGAAATATATTCTTTGCCCACTTACCCCAGCTCCATAGCAACATAGTTGGACCCTCACCTATGTTCACTTAGCTGCCCAGGATGAGTCCTTGGCTCACCCATGCAATCAACCCCTTGGTTGCCTAGGTTGGGATCAGGACCTAAGCACTCTGACTTGGGATCATTGGAGGATTTTAGATTGTTGGCTAAGACCTCGGGATCGTCAAGGTCGTGTAATTGTCTCCCTGTAATAGGAATGGCAACGGGGCAGGCCGGGCTGGGCCGGGGCCGGGGACTACACTCCCCGTCCCTGATCCCCGAAAGTGAGAAAATCTCCGTCTCCGCCCCCAATCCCCGACGGGGAGCCCATCGCTGCCGCTGCCCCTCCTCCCCGATCGGGGATCGGGTATCCCTGACCTCGCAAATTCCCCGAATTTTCAATTTTTTTTTTTTTTTGGATCTGTAATCTTTTTTTTTATTATTATACTGAAGAGATATAAACAAATTACAAAGCTAGAGTCATGGTATATTAGAATCCCTTCTTGAACCAACATTTATCATGTCAGACCATCTCCAATGGTTCACCAAAACTGATATCAAATTTAAATTTTGATGAAAAGGGTACTGTTCACAGCTCCAACGGTTCACCGAAAGTGATATCAGATTGAGATTTCATCAAATGTTTCATCAGATTGGGGACGAAATACTGAATTCATCAAAACACTGTTACGGACCGTTGGAGGGAGTACCCGGTCGACCAACCGGTTGCCCGACCGGTCGACCAACCGGTTGTCCCGGAAAAGGTTCAGACAGTTCAGAAAAAGTTCAAACAATTTGAAAAAAAAAAAAAAATCTCCTAATCGGTCGACCGGCCGGTTGACCAACTGGTTGTCCCAGAAAAGGTTCAGACAGTTCAACAAAAGGTGCAAACAATTTGGAAAAAAAAAAAAAAAATTCCTCCTAACCGATTGACCGGCCGGTCAACCACCCGGTTGTCCCGAAGCACAAATACTGAATTTGGTGCACCGTTGGAGTGAGTAGTATCAAATTTGGTGAAATGAGTCTTTTTTGGTTCAAATTTGGTGAAAAATCTGAGTCACCGTTGGAGATGCTCTCAGTAGCTAACAAAGAGCAAATAGAACTAGGTGGATCTGTAATCTGTTTGGATCTGTAATCAATATTCAAACAAATAACATCCAATCCAATAACATCCTATTTAATACCATATTTTCAAATTAAAATGTCATATTTTCAAACGAATAACATCCAATACAGTAGCATATTCAGTAACATCCTATTCAAACAAATAATTAATTCATATTTTCAAGCATATTTGTAAACATCCAATACAGTAGCATATTTGTGAACATCCTATTCATGCATATTTCATAACACCCAATACAGTAGCATATTTGTGAACATCCTATTCAAGCATATTCTATCCAACAGTCCACACAAAAGAAAATTCAGCAAGTTGTAAAGAGAATAATTAGTCCTAAGCACAGCCTGCAAGGGATAGGCTACCCAAAAAATAAAATTAAAAAAACAAACAAATCCATTACAATATAAAAAACCAAATCCATCGTGAAACCAAAAAAAAAAAAAAAACAAAAAACAAAAAAACAAGATTGTTTGTCCAATATTCATACAACCACATCACAAATTTCATCATCTCCTTCAACTTCAATTTGAATTCCTGTTAAATAACAAAAGGAAAAAAAAACAAATAATCAATACTAATAATAAGATGTAAAAAATGTTAAAAATTAAAACAAAAAATATGACAACTAACACAAAAGTGGCACACGACTCATCCGAGTCGATATCATCATATATAGTCGCATAACCCACCGATTCTAATGTTGAATTTCCTAAAAAGTAAAGAATATAAATTCATTATTGAAATTATTCCATAGTAATATAAAAGTGAAATAATAATATGTAGATTGGATGAAATAATAATATGAGTACCTTTCATCTCTGCATCCCACAACCAACTTTGTGCACACATTAATGCTTCTAATGTGTTTGGATGAAGTCTACTACAATGTGGACTGACCAACCTTCCACTAGTGCTAAACGCTGACTCAGAAGCAATAGTGGATATAGGAATAGCTAAAATATCCCTAGCTATTGCCTGTAAAGTCGGATACTTTGGTCCATTGGCTTTCCACCAATTCAAAACATCAAAACCTGAAGTTTTTGACAAAACATCATCTTCTAGATTATGGTCTAACTCTGATCTAACATTCTTCATTTTTTTACTTCTCTTCCTACTAATAAACAAATCATACTCTGAAAGGGTCTTTGTAACAATTTCTGAATGAATAGAAGAGTCACCAACAACATCGGTCTCCATACCAACTCAGTGCTGATACTTTTGCAACAAATCATAACAAATTTGACGAACCCTATCAACTTCATCTTCAGCTTTGTCTCCATAAAGTTTTTCAAAATAAAATTCCAATACACTCATCTTATACCTAGGATCAAGTATAACAGCAACTCTAATAACACCATGTATCACTAACCAATATTTATCAAAAATTTTTACCATTTTTGATGCCATTGTTCTAATCACTTCAATTTCACAAGAGAGCCTTTGAAACAGTGTCATCCTAATCTCACATAAAGCTGGGAAACAAACATTGGCTGTGGGATACTGATAACTCTGTGATAGAAAAGAATATCTTAAACCTCCCACTAATCTCTCTAGCAAACTCCCATTCTTCCTCACTTGGCACAGTCTTATATTGGGGCTCTCTATTTTTCAACCGAGAAAAGACATCCTTATACAATAAGGCAGTCTGAAGCATCAAGTAGGTTGAATTCCACCTAGTTGCACAATCAAGTCCTAATTTCTTAGTGTGTGGATTACGCAATTGATTGACTATTTCTTCAAATTTTTCTAGTCTTTTGGTGTTGCTGTCCAATAAGCTACACTCTCCCGAATTTTCTCCACACCCACTCGTATGACATCCAGTCCATCTTTCATAATCAAATTCAAAATATGCGCACAACAACGCATATGAAACAAAGTACCACCCAACAAAAGCGATGTATTACTCAGCTTATCCATCAACATGGGAATCATGGCATCATTTGTGGAGCAATTATCAACAGTAACAGTAGAGATTTTCCTATCAATATTCCAATCCATCATACATGCAAGCAAAGTATCACAAAAAACTTCTTTTGTGTGTGGACATGGAACATTAATAAACCTAAAATATAATATTCATGAACAAGTATTAATTATATGCAAATTGAACCAAATAAGATAGAATTTTTAAATGATTAGCAAATTTACAAACTCAATGCTAATTTACCTCAAAATGTGACTTTGTAATGTCCATGAATCATCAATAAAGTGTGCGGTGACAGCCATGAATCCTTTCTTTTGATTGCTAGCAGTCCACATATCAGTTGTGATTGCCACCCTACTTTTATTATGCTCCACCAAACTCAATGTTTTCACCCTCTCATAATCATAAATCTTTAAAATATCACTCTTTATCGTATTTCAAGAAGGTACTTTAAACAATGGTTGAAGTGCTGCTGAATATTGTTTAAAACCAACACGATCTACGATAGAGAGGGGATATTCATGCAATATTATGGCATGTGACAACTCTTTCCTAGCAAAATCTTGATAAAAAATATAAGAATTCATTTTTGGACTCTCTATTAAAGTTGTTAGTTAAAACTTTTTGCCTCATGTCCAGCACTTTTTTCCTAGTACAACACTTAAAGTGATCATGCAAATGCCTAGTGCCATTATTTGAATCACCTCCAAGATGCTTATTACAATAATTACATATTGTCTTCCACACCCCCATTGACTTGTTGTTTCTTAAAATGTTCCCACACAACACTAGTTTTCCTTTTAGTTCCTCCACAAGTATTAGACGCTTCTTCTAAGTCAATAACATTTTGATTAGAGAGAGGAGACGGTGAGTTGGTAGCTGGCGATGATTGTTGTGAGGCCTCGCTCTCAAATGGTACTTGAGAGTTAGCTGGTATTTGAGAGTTAACTTTTGAAATTTTTAACCTTTACAAAAATAATATGAAATGAATAAACAAGGCAGCCCATTATAATGTAAACACTAATCACATCCAAATATCCTAATGGAATTCCTCAGAAAGTAGAGCAACAACAATTACAAAATCAACCATAGTTCAAATTCTCATGGTTTGTTAAATAGAGGTAGCCCATTATAGATAAATTTTTTAATGAAGAGAACATTATATATTGGACTTAGTCTGATGTTTATTCTCCATTTAAATCTGTGGCTAGATTCATTATATATTGAACATTATAAGAAGAAGAAGAAGAAGAAGAAGAAGAAGAAGAAGTGGAGAAAAACAAGAGAGAAATGAGAGAGATAAAAATAATTATAAGAGAATATTTTGATAAAATTAAACATTCATAATGGTAAATTATAAGGAATTTTTTAAAAATAAAGAAAAAAGAAAGATGAGACATGAACATTTTGAAACATATTTGAAAATAAAAAATGAGATAAATAAAAAAACTTGTTTTAAACTTCATAAATCTCATGCCTATACGTGCCAAACTTCATAAAACTCATGCCTATACAAGCCATTTCGATTGTTCAACACCGCATTTGCCTTATTGTTTACTTCATTTTATTTTAGTTTAGGGTAAATTATACAAGAAACCTCTATCTTGGTATCACTGGCCTACAATGCCCAATGTCTTAGCAACTACCATAACCAAATACAAATGGAGAATACAAAATACAATCACCATCTTTCATAAGAAGGGTCTCCTCAACTTGTAATCTGTCTAGCTAAACACTAATCACAACCAAATAAATAGAGGCAGCCCATCATTTGTACATATCTATTGGTATATATTAGCCTAACTTGCTTGAGATCTTTCTTAAAACCATTATCTATACATATCTATTAGTATATATCAGATTGCCATCCCTAATTACTTTGGAGTTGACTAGCATTTACTTGATTTGTTCAAGGTTATCTTTCAGTTGGACTGCTAACATTGGTTCAGTTCAGCACAAGTATAGAGGAAAAACCATTGCATTCGACTGTTAACATTGGTTCATAATTAGAGGTCGAAACAGAGATATATATATACAAATTCATAATCAAATTGGCACTTTTTGACACACACACACATACACACACACACATATATATATATATATATATGCAATAAATAAATTTAGAGGAAAAAAAAAAAAACACAGGTCGAAACAAAGTATTGAACAAATCGAAACAATGGTCGAAATATGTATACACTCAAATATATATATATATATATATGTAAACCCTAGATCGAAATCCCTAGAGAGAGAGAGAAAAAAAAAAAAGAGGGGGAGAGAGAGAGATACCCTTTCAAAATTGACGGTGAGGTGAGGTGAGGGAGGATCGGCGGTGCCGAATGAGCAGCGGTGAGGGAGCAGAGAGAGCAGCAGTCCTGTCGTGTGTGTGAGAGAGGCAAAACCCTACAAAATAGCGGTGGTGAGGTAAGATCGGCGGTGAGAGAAAGAGAAAGGGGGAGACGACATACCACCAAACACAGCGGCGAGCGAGAGAGAGAGAGAGGAGCAACGGCGCCGTTTGTGTTTGTGTTTGTGTGAGATGATAGTGTGTTGTGTATGTGTTTGTGTCAAACCCTAACAAACACACATATATATATCCAGGGACATTATAGTAATTTTACATCGGGGCCTAAACGGGGCGGGGTCGGGTCCGGTGCTCAGACATCTATCCTTGTCCCCGGCCTGGATAACATTGGGGATTTATTTTTGAATACCATCCCTAGCCTGTTGGGGTTATTTTTCGGGGAATAACCGCTCAAATCGGGGTCGGGGGGTCGGGTCCTCGTCGGGTCGGGTTCAGATTGCCATCCTTACCCTACAGTGACAGTTCCATATTGACTTGGCTTAGAGAAAGGGAATGTTGACCTTACACTTACCCTTGTTGCATATATGATACGCCTCTTAATATATTATACCTACACCTGCAGCTCCTATGATGCAACCTTCCTAAGGACCTGAATCATAGGACACAGCCAGTAAGGCTATATCACCCTCTTGTCGAGTCAAAGAGAACTTGCCACTTGTCTTGAGGTTGCTTGGGCTCTAATACTCCTGGAGTCTATATAATGACATCATAAGTGCAACGACAATCATAACAAGAACAACAAGAATCATACAACAATATATACAAAATGTTCAAGTTCTCTCACTGCTACCCCTTTCCTCTTTAAGCTTGCCTTGGTCTTCTTCTCTTCTGCCTCCAGTGATCTCAGGCCAATGAAGTGCGTCCCATCTTCCTAAAGGTCCATGACCGATCGCCTCTAACCTCTCTTTACCCACACAAAGTTTAGTGGCCATTTATACCCTCCTTTAGTGGCCATTAAACAAAGTTTAATCGTTTGGTTGGCTTTTACTGGCCTTTTCTTTATTGTCTGTTTTGTAGGGGTGAGCATGGTTTAGTTTCATTCGGTTTTGAAGTAAACCAAGACCAAAACCTATGGTTCCATAAAATTTGGAACCAAACTGAACCATGAAAATCTTGGAACCAAACCAACCTAAACCATGAAAATGCGGTTTGGCTCGGTTTGGAATCACGGTTTTCATGAACTTTGTTATTATTCGCAACATAATCATAACTTGTTCAAAGATGAAGCAATATATCATCATTTTACAAACAAAATTGTTTAAATGATTGTTTAGAGCTAGTTATACTATTATATAAGAACACACTTGTAAGTAAGGGGTTAACAACTTATGAATATATATAGGATACTAATAAAATACTTGAGTGTATACCATAAATAACAAATTATATGTATGTATATTTTTAAACGCTTTGGTTTGGTTCCAAACCGGAACCTTAAATATAAAACCACGGACCGAACCGTGAAGTACGGTACAATTGGTTAGCATATTATATTATTATTTGAGTTATTATATTAGCCGAAAGTGTTAGCATATTATATTAGCCGAAAGTTGCACTATATGAGGGTTTGTATTAGGGTCTGTAATTATTCTATGCCCTCAGGGCTCATCTTGTAATTGTCTCTCTTGTAAACTCTAATCTTCATTTATAAATAAGGGATGATATTCTATCATACCCTTAAGCTGGTTACCCAAGCTTCATGGTATCAGAGCTACACCTTTAGGGTTAGGGTTCGAAACTTACCTGGGTTGGTCTGCATCAAGCTCTGCTTCCTCTACGTCACTCAGGCGCCTTCCTCTGTCGCCTTCGTCTCTCAGTCGACCTCCTCTGTCGATCGATCTCTGCTTCGTCTTCCTCACCTCGTCGCTTTTCTCCGCTCGTCGATCTTCGTCGATCTCTGCTTTGTCACAATTCACCTATTTTAAAAATCAGGACTGAACCATGCATTGAGAAAACCAAACCAAATAGTGCAGTTTGGTCTGGATTGGACCAGTTTGCTGTTTTTTTTTATTTTATTTTTATGCTTAGCCTTACTGTTTTGGCCATGGGGGATGCATGTGTGAGAATATATTGTGTATTTTCTATTATAGTCCTATTAGAGGTATGATTGTGTTAGAGTCCTATTAGAGGCATAATTGTATTCTCCCTTTTGGTTTAGGATTTAGGGCTATATAATCTAAGGTCTGATTGTAATCATTCACACATTGAATATATGAGATACAGAAAGCTATTCAGAAATCTTACATGGTATCAGAGCCGTTCTCTGATCCAAAACCCTAGAGCCGTCTCCATTACTCTCTTGTTCGTGTTTGTGCCTCATCTTAGTCGACTCATCTGCTCATTCTGGTTCGTGACCCATCTGTTCGTGGTTGTTTCTTGTCTCAGTCAACCCATCTGGATTTCTTCTCTGTTTGTGCTATTTGGTAGTCGCACCCATCCAACGGTTCAACCATCTAGTCATCGCCTCCTCACAGCTCGTCTTCTCTCTCTGGCTCTCCTTCGTGGTCAACCCATATTGGTTTTGCAAGACTTCGACCCATCCCTAGTTTAGTCTGTCGAAACCCCTAGTTTTCTCTCTGGTTTGTAGGGGTGAGCATGGTCCGGATTGGATCGGATTGGGATAAAACCAGGACCAATATGTTATTTATAGTTTCTGAAAAATTGGAACCAATCCAATCCGTTTAAATCATGGAACCAATCCGAACCAATCCATTTAAATACGGATTGGATCGGTTTAGGACCACAGATTCACATAATTAAATAACAAATATATATATATATATAACACTTTAATTTCATAAAAATATAAACATAGCGTTATATTAATTCCACAATAGCAACATATTTTTCTATAATAGCGACATACTGTTCTAAAATTTAAACAACCATAAAAAAATTGGTTTCACCATAAGTATTTAAATCATTACAAATTAAAACTAAAAACTAACAAACAAAAGTAATAAAAGAAGATATTATACGGTTTTAGTTTTGAGTTTAGATTTTATATAGAATAAGAGCAGATACTATGGGGGAGGATGTCTAATAAAAATATAGACTATTTGTATACGGTCCGGATCTGTTCCAATCTGGAACCGTAGGATTCAATTCGGAACCAATCCGTAGATTACGGATTTTTAATTCTTCAATCCGGAACCGAATCGCGGATTCAAAAAACCAATCTAAACCTATCGGATTGGATTAGACTGGATCGGATTACGGATTTCACGGATACCTTGCTCAGCCCTACTGGTTCGAAGCTCTCTGGACAAATTTCGCGACCTAGCTGATTCACAAGTCTTTGACTTGCGACTTCTTCTCACTGCTCTCTGCCTCGCGATTGTCCCTAGTGTATGGTTCTCTGGTTGCTTCGTCGCATCTGTTGGTTGCATCGAAGTGAAGTTACCTCTCAGCTTCTCTCACTCGAAAGGGTTATGTTTGAGGCTGGTTCGACCCATTGGATTTTTGCATTTGAAATCCTCTAATATTGGGTTATTGTCATATTATTTTCTGATATTACATTTAGACCTCATACTCTTTTGGTTCTTACACTGTGATGTTGGATATATTGGTTTTGTTGCCCCCATTAGCTTTCAATTTATTATGATGATGACAGTTTCTGCTTCTGTAAAACCTAAGAAAGAGCTCCTTGCTTCAGATGAGTGTGCCTACTGCCATCAAAGGGGTCATCGGAAATACCATTGTCCCAAGAACGGATGTTCATTTGTTCAGTCTCCTGCCGATTTTACTGCATCTGCTCCGACTCCTGATCCTGACTTGACTTCCTTGACTGCTCAGATTAGTCAGCTTCGGCATATATTGTCTAACTCCTAGCCATTTTCATCTACCTCCATTGTTTCCTCTCTTCATTCAGGTTTGCTTGGGTTTTCTTCTGGTATTTCTTCGTCTGTCTGGCTTTTTGACTCTGATGTCTCTCATCATATGACTCCCCATCTCTCCTTACTTCAAAATTGCACTCCTCCTCCTTTTCCTATTACTGTTAATGCTGCTAATGGGTCTGGTATGTCAGTTATATCTGTTGGGTCTGTCCTACCGTCTCTATGTCTGCAGTCTCTATTCTAATCTGTTTTATATGTTCCTTAATTATCTATCAGTTTATTATCTATTAGTCAACTTAATGCCTTTGGTTTTGATGTTATCTTTTTTTCTTCTATTTGTTTTGTACAGGATCGGACGTCTAATCAGTAGATTGGGACTGGTCGTAGAGTTGGAGACCTCTATGTGGTGGAGAGCTTGCATCTGCCTATGATTACCTCTCCGACTGCCTTTTCTTCTTTTCAGTTAGATTCTCTGTCCAGTCCTTTCTATTTGTGGCATTCCAGATTAGGACATTTGTCTGCTGACTGCTTACGGTCTTTAGCTCAGTTAGGTATATTCGGCAAAGTTTCTCCTAGTCAACTTACTGAGTGTCGGGGGTGTAAACTTGACAAAATGACAGCCTTACCTTTCCATAACAGTACTTCTATATCTGCTAGACCATTTTCTTTAGTTTATACCGATGTCTGGGGCCTTTCTCTTGTTCTCACTAAGGAGGTTTCTGCATACTATGTATCATTTGTTGATGATTGCACTCGTTACACTTGGGTTTATCTTATGACTTATAAGTCTGACTTCTATCAGATATATTGTACCTTTCAGTCTATGATTACTACACAATTTGGGCCCACAATTAAAATACTCCGGTCTGACTTGAGTGAGGAATACTTTAAAATTGAATTCTGTGAGTATTTGGCCAAATTGGGCACCATTCACCAAACCTCTTGTACTGATACCCCTACCCAAAATGGTCGAGCCGAGAGTAAACACTGTCATCTCCTTGAGACAGCTAGGTCTCATCTTCTCTTTGCCTCAGTTCCGGCTCCATTCTGGGGGGAGGCAGTTCTTACTGCTACTTTTCTTCTCAACCGCATCCCTACTCCTATTCTTTCTGGTCGATCTCCTTATGAGGCTTTGTTCTCCTAACTTCCTAACTACTCCCTCCTTCGTGTGTTTGGGTCTGCTTGTTTTGTCCTTCTTCCCTGCAAAGATAGGACCAAACTTAGTGCCCGGTCTGTTTTTTGTGTCTTTTGGGGTTATAGTCCTACTCAAAAAGGCTATCGGTGTTACAACCCTGTTTCCCGTCGTCTTTATGTCTCTCGTCATGTTTCTTTTCTCGAACGTTTGCCTTACTTTCAGCTTTCTCCTGTCACTGCTCTAGTTTCCAAAGAGGATTTGGTTCACATTGACCCATTTCCTTCTGAGGTACCGTCTGATGAGTACATTTCTACAGTTCCTCTTGAGCTTGTTTAATTTTCTCTTCCTGCTTCACCGCTAGCTGTTTCTCCTCCTTTAGTTTCTTCTCCTCCTCCGTTGTTAGTTTATTCTCGTCGTAAGGCTCCTCCTCCACCAGTTGTCTCCACCCCTACTGTTGATCCTCCTACTTCTGACGACTCTGATCCTATTGCACACCGATATCCTCCTCGAGCACGTCATCCTCCAAACAGGTTGGGTTGGTCTAATACTTGTTTTTCTGCTTCCTATCGTACTTTTTTGTCTGCTATTCACTCTTTTGTAGAACTTCAGTCTTACAAGGAAGCCTGTTAAGATCCTCATTGGGTTCAAGTTATGGAGGATGAGTTGTCTGCTTTACAGAAAACTAGTACTTGGGAGTTGGTTCCTTTACCTACTGGTAAGAACCTGGTTAGTTGCAAATGGGTTTACAAAGTCAATACTCATTCTGATAGCTCTCTTGAGCGTTACAAAGCTTGTCTGGTTGCCAAAGGTTTATCTCAGGAGTATGGTATTGATTATGAGGAGACATTTGCTCCTGTTGCCAAAATGACTACTGTCCATACTTTGATCTCTGTCGCTGCTGTTCGTTCTTGGCCTCTTTATCAAATGGATATTAAGAATGCTTTTCTTAATGGCCATCTCACTGAGGAGGTTTACAGGCGTCCTCCCCTTGGCCTTCACCATCCCTCTGGACAAGTTTGTCGTCTTTGACCGCTCTGTATGGTCTGAAACAGTCTCCTCGTGCTTGGTATGATCGATTTCAGATTGCTGTTACCGAGGTTGGGTTTCATCCTTCTGCTTCCGACTCTGCTTTATTTCTGCGACATACCTCGGTTGGTTTTGTTGCTCTCTTGCTCTATGTGGATGATATGATCATCACTGGCTCGGACTCTTCTGCTATCTCTGAGGTCAAGCAGCATCTCTTCCACACCTTCGAAATGAAGAATCTAAGTCCATTACGGTATTTTCTTGGTATTAAGGTTGCTTCTTCTCCCAAGGGCTATTTCCTGTCTCAGGCTAAGTATGCTAATGAAGTCATTCATCGCGCTGGTCTTACTGATACTAAGGTTTCTGATACACCTATTGAGCTTAATGTAAAGCTTAACTCTACTGATGGTGTCCCTCTGGATGATCCCACTTTATATCACGAACTTGTGGGTTGTTTAGTTTATCTGATTGTCACTCATCCTGACTTTGCTTATGCTGTTTATGTGGTTAGTTAGTTTGTTTCTGCTCCTCACTCTACCCATTGGGTTGCTTTGGTTCGCGTTCTTCGCTATCTCAGGGGTATTATCTTTCAGGGCTAATTGTTGTCCTCTACTTCCTCTTTGGACTTGGTGGCCTATGCTAACTCTGATTGGGCTGGTGATGTTACTGATCGTAAGTCTACGTCTGGTTTCTGTATGTTTCTTGGAGATTCCTTAATCTCTTGGAAAAGCAAGAAACGATCAGTCGTTGCTCGCTCTACTGCCAAAGCTGAGTATCGTGCTATGGCTCATGCCATTGCTGAGATTGTTTGGCTTCGTTGTCTCTTGTCTGATTTGGGTGCCTCTCAATCTTCTCCGCCCTCTCTCTATTGTGACAATCGTAGTGCTGTTCAGATTGCCCACAATACTGTCTTTCATGAGCGGACGAAACATATTGAGATTGATTGTCAATTTGTTTGCCAACATCTGCAGTCTACCTTTATCTCGCTTCCTTTCATCCCTTCGGCTTTGCAACTTGCGGATTTCTTCACCAAGACTCACACTACTGCTCGGTTTCAGTTTCTTCTTAGCAAACTCTCAGTGTTTTCTGCTAAAACACCTTGAGTTTGAGCGGGGATGTGAGAATATTGTGTATTTTCTATTATACTCCTATTAGAGGTATGATTGTGTTAGAGTTCTATTAGAGGCATAATTGTATTCTCCCTTTTGGTTTAGGATTTAGGGCTATATAATCTAAGGTCTGATTGTAATCATTCACACATTGAATATATGAGATATAGAAAGCTATTCAGAAATCTTACAGCATGTTCTTCCTTCCCTGTTTGTACATCCTCTTTTTTCTATTAAAGTTAATCTTCAATACAAAACAATAATATGGATGTGTAGATCATTATGGGGTTTTCTTTGTTGAGGATGTTGTGATTGACAAAGTGATTTATAGAATAACATCTTTTACTTTGATGGCAGGGTGAGCAATGTGCATCACAGTCATATGGTGTGAAGGTCCTAGGTTCTATTGAAACATCTGTAGTTGGTCACAGCTAAAGAAACTTGCTTCTTTCCTTGGAAAGTGTTATGAAAATGCAAATGGGATGCTGGAGATTGTTTTAAGAAGAAACACAAATATACCAGCTGATGCAAATGCTGTGAGCATTCTTGTTCCTAATCCAGAAGAGTTCTCTGAGGGAGGTACAAGACACTCTGCTTAACACTTACTCAGCCTATATCTTGTGTGTGTGTATGTGTATGTGTATGTGTATGTTTTTATCTTTTAAATTTCATTTATATTGTAGATATTTGTGAACATTTTCATTTATAAAACTGAACCTAGTTATTGGGAGTAAGGCTTGATACATGCATGTTTTGATACATGCATGTTTTAAATCCATTTGTGAGGGCAAATCCCGTGATGTACAATATATTTATAGTAAAACACATGCAGTGATGATTGCATCTGTTGTATATTTACTGTGTTTGATAAATGATATGTTGAAATGTGCCATAACATATTAGAGCATTCAATGCAAGTAATAGGTGTTGGCTATACTAAGAGACCACAAATTATACACCAACTGGAAGCATGTGGTGTGTGTGTGGCACCATTTACATAAGCACAAGGGGAGTTGTACAAGTTAGAGAAATAGGGGAATTGATCATTGAACCATATTAAAAAAAATCAGGATAGTCAATGACAATTTTTATGCTGTCAAAGTACTTTTGAGCCATTATCATGTTTATTTCCGTTATTAGAATCTTACGATTCCTGATTTGATTCGCAATTTTTGCAACATTGATACGAATCTATAGGTGAATTTATTTTGAAAGTGAATCTCTTGTGAATCGCATGATTCACAATCAATTTATGATTCAATTTACTTTTTACGATTCATGCAATTTTTGAAACTATCGTGTCCAACATATTTTTGACTCTTTTTTTCTCAATCTTTTTAGTGAAAATGACATAATACAACTTATAATAGTGTTTGATACCAAAATAACCAATATATTTACATGATTTGTTGTTATTTTAGTGATCATGGAGTTTTTAATAGGATCCAATCGGATTCAGTCAGACCTAACATGTTTTTAACCTTTCTTCTCATTTTTTTCCTTTAAAAAATCATAATATATATTCTAAAAATGTTTAAAATTAAAGTAATTTACATCATGAATTATCTATTGCTGTTTTATTAAATTAAATATAGTTGAATATTTCACAGGTGAGGTCAGTTATACATTTTAAAATGTTTTAGGCTTTAAAATAAAATATTCTAAATAATTCTTTCTTATTATTTGGTAATTGTTATTTGGAAAAGTATGTATGTTTATTGTCCAAATTTCAATATGGTCAAATTATTGTTACTTTGAAAATTAAGAGTTTGTTTTTGTTTACATTCTTTATTAAGAATGGTTGATAAAAACTATTAAAAAAGGAAAAAGGTAAGATGGTGATCTGACATAAGTACCTTTGTTAACTTCTTACTTATTAAATTACATGATCATCATTCAAAACAACAATTTCATTGATTTAAGTCTTAATGTTTCATATTCATAAGATATGTTTAACATCTAAATATATAGATATATTTTTCTAAGTAATTTAGAATAAGTAACCGAATCTTTACGATTCACGATTTGATTCGCGATTCGGTACGATGCCATTTTGATTCACGATTTGAATCCCGATTTGACAATTTATATAAATTTATGTTGAAGATTTGTTCAAGTAATGTAGATTTTCTCAATCACTTGAAATTTGTAGGGTCAAAACTCTCGGATCCTTAGATTTGGGGTTTATGGATGTCTAAAACTCGTCGTTCAAAAACCACTTGCAAAGACTTATGATATGGATATATAACTACTTGCAAAGACTACTCATCGTTCAAAAACTACTTGCAAAGACTTATGATATGGATATATAACTACTTGCAAAGACTACTCATCGTTCAAAAACTGCTTGCAAAGCCTTATCATAAAACTTATGATATATAACATATGATATGGATATATAAAAGATTAAACTTTTAGAGTTAGTTGATCTAACAATGTAATATAGTAGGGAATCCAAATATTTGATAAATACTTGTAGCGGGTTCATGTGTCGATTTTCCCGTAACATGGGGTGATGAGTCCGAGTTTTGTGTGTCAAAGCCCCATTGAGGAGATATGTTTTAATTTTTCCAAAAGGCTAGGAAAATTAGTTTAGGGTCATATCTAAATGTACCCCTACTAGTTTGAGCAAGTTCCTTATAATTATGTTTTAGACAGTAGACCTATTATGATTGCTCAGATGGGTTGATGTTTAAATGCTTAGAAAGCTTACATAGGGAGGGTAAGCAAGCTAGCAAGGTGAGTCCAAGACTGTCCTAGTGCATGTCGCTTACTTTGCCGCCCTATTGAATTGTAGTCTGGATATTTTGCAGTTTGCTCCCTTACTCATAGTGCTTTTATTGCCTTCGAGCGTGCCTCTCGTTGCCTTGTTGTGCCTTTACATTGAACATTAGTTTGTGCCTTTATTTGTTGCTCATTTGTGCACCATGGGTGTGTGTGCACGCTCTTTGCGAGATAATCTTTGGCAGGCTTGCTTGGTGAACATCCAAGGCAAGCACCACACAAGCCCTACACAAGTAAAAAGTGTTTATCCATGCATTTAGCTACACATCTTCATTCTAAATGGCCTTGTGGTAAATGGTAATCAATTTATGCTTGTACCACCAACAATTATTGCATCTATATAAAAATTGAAAACCTGAGAAAAGATGCTCTCTCTCTCTCTCTCTCTCTCTCTCTCTCTCTTAAATTGGGCTTTAGTAGTGTACAATATGAGCTCTAAATCAGTATTAGGCATTTTTTTTTTGTGGGGGAAGTGGATTTTTGTAGAAACCCTCATATTTTTGAAGTAATGTTGTCAAGAGCGCCAGGCATATTAAGCAAAACACTAGCATAGTAGTGTTAAATGTGTAGACATGAATTCATTTTCTATTCCAAATCCATGAAGTGCTTGCCATTAGCTTCTCTTGCCCTGATTGAGGTTTTCTCTTCGATCCCAAAAGTGATTCCTGAATATAAATCCTCATTTGTGGCACTATAAGGTGCTTCCATGTTGCATTTCTTGCGAATATAACGCTTTAAATCTGCATTTATTGGAAGCTGATCTTTTTCTCCATGTGTGTTTGGGCTATTGTGCTGTTACTACTGCATTTTAATTGTATGCTTCGCTCCTTGCACTAGATTGCGTTCAACTTGGGTTTCTACCAAGAAATGTTGCAAAGTGGGTTGCTCCTTTATCAAATAGTGGCTTATTCAGGTTTTCTGGATATGTTTACCCAAAAGAAGTCCTTGTGACTGCTTTAGAAGGAAGCACCAGTTTAGTACAAATGATACTGTATGTGTCACAGGTGATGTTTAAGTCATATACTGGATCCCTTCCTGCAGTGCAGACTTTGCAGCTTATTTACTATGATAGTATGTTTATGCCAAGTTTTTGTTGTGTTATCTTGTTCAGGGGACCCGCCTTTTCAGACATATAAAAAATAGTGCAATCTGAACATGTTTCCGCAATATGCTTGTTAGTTGCATTAATTCAGAGGTCTACAAGCCTCTGGTGACTTCAAGAGGTATAGTGCTGAAGTTTGTGAGATTATAGTTTTTCCTTTAGTACGTGGACCTTTTAACTGTGGGGAGATTTGTGATTGGGAGGGCTGCATTGGAAAACTAAATCATATGCTGTATTCTTTTGGGGCCATCCATGTAATTTTTGGAGGTGTCCTCAAATGCAACGGGGAAAAGGTGGAACACTTAGATCCGAAGGGACCATGGCCCTCCATGCTCCTGCATCTCTTGGTATACAGTTTCTTATGGTTCTAATGAGTAACCTATTTTGCATGCATGCACACTTTTTATGTGTTAGTCAAGTGTTAATTCATCACTTTGTTGTTGGAAGTTTTGGTTTTGCATATATTTACATGTTTATGAATGCATAACTCATTTTTTGTTTTGAAAATTGTTAATAAAATATGGGTTTGTAAAATATGGTACAAAAGATTTGAGTCTAGGTTTTGTCTGAGCACAAAAAACTTCTCTTATTTATTTATGTTTTTTTTTCCTGTTTAGCAAAAGGGTATTTGTTACTCGGTCTTGTGTGAAACTCAACCCCAAAAGCTAGCTATTGAGGTGGCGGTGCCCTCATGCTTATATACTTAACATTACTTTAGTACCCAAGCGATAGGGGACTTTGCTTAACAGTATTAAGATTTGTTTTATTTTTAACATTAAAGTTTCCATCAGATTTTTATGCGCCTCTTCTTCATGGTAAGTAATGAGAAAATGATCTATGAAACTACTTGAGCAAGCAAAAGCACCTTAAATTGGTGACTACTTGGAAGTTGTATATTATTAAACTTAAAAGGGGAAAAAAAAATGAGAGTACTAAATATTCAGATTATGGATCAAAGAAAAAAGTTCAATCTGAATCTTGTTGAAGCCATTTTTGTCAAATTGTGAATCGTTTTGCTAAAATAGTGAATCTTGAATCGTAAGATTCATTTTATTTAATATAATATATAATTCTATGTATTTATATACATAATATAAATACATACAATGTTTAAAATAAAGTAAATTATCAATAGGACTAAATTATATATATGTATATACATATAAAATCACTTACATCAATATAATTAATTAATCTTTTCTATATATCTTCATAGTTTGGTGAAAACAACGATGTTTCATACATTATGTAAACAAAAATAGAAGTAGTATTGAATCGCAGTGAATCATAGTGAATTGCGTTGAATCATAAATGGAATCTTACGATTCACTCAATTTCCAATTTAACAGTATGATTCGAATCATTTTTGTTGAAACTCGTATCGAATCGTATGAATCGAATCGTGAATTGTTCGATTATAACAACCATGGTTGAAGCTACCAATTCTTTAAAAAATTCAATCTGATTAGTATGTATTTGTTCCTGTCCGCAAAACAGCCATCTTATCCTTCTATTCCATTAAGTTTGACATTTATCTTCTTTTTGTTTCTTTTGTTTGTATCAGGTTTTAAGTCATTACAAATGGCCAGAATATTTGGAAACTGATTTTGTTTTCGGTGAGTGTTTTCTTGTATAATGCTAGACTCCTCTCCAGAAATTTGAAATATATTTATCTCAGTTTACTTATCTGTTCTCTTGTCAAGGTTCATCCTCAATTGGGTCAGTCACTGCACAGTTTTTAGCTGCATTTTCAGCAGCATCTGGAAAGACATCAGTGCAGTTCTCTGAGTCTGAGGAGTCTGATCCAGATGTAAGAAACTTTTACTATTTGCTGTTCGTGTAGCATGAATTAAAATCTGAAATACTTTAATCTTTGGAATCATTAGTTCATTCATTGTTAGTTGTTTACAGTGGCGCTGCTGGAGTGCAAGTCAAGAGATAAGAAACCCATCCATTAGAATCATTTTTCCCACAATTGAAAGAGTGAAAAATGGAAGTTGTGGAATCTTAGCTTCAAAATACCTTCTGTGTTTCTCGCAGGTATCCTGACCTTTGACCTTTTGATTACCTGGAAGATAGTTTAATGGTTTTTAATTGGATTCCATGTGTTATTTTGCCTTGTTTGTTTGTTTGTTTTATTAATAAAATATTCCTGATCATTTATATTTCATTAAGGTATGGGATAAAGGTATAGGTGTGCAACTAAGTCCCACACAGCCCTACTGAGGTTTATGAGGAACTCATGTCTAGCCTGGTTAAATCATATATTCTGAAGGCAAAAAAAAAAAAATGCATCTTTAAATCCATGTGGGATTGGTGGGATTGGTGACTACCTGCCACTTCAATTGGTATGGATAAGGGTTTGTGGAAATAAGCAAATATCAAATCAGTAGTGGTTTCAAGTGAAACATAAAATCTGTTTTCTTTTCCAGTTAAACACTTGAATGTTAGTACCAATATGGTTTACAACTATGGCATCACAAAAAAAAAAATAAAAAAATAAATAAAAATTGAAGATACAACAGTTTCTTTTTTTTGGTAGCTGTGGCTTCATTATTATCTTAGTGAAGACTAGCTCATTTCTTCTTGTTTAATAATCAATTGCCTATTTTTTATTTTTATTCTCCTTGTAACACGCAATTTACTGAATACTGTTTTTTTTTTTTTTTTTTTTTTTTTTTTTTTTTACAGAAAACATGGCGAAGGTTAAGAAACGTAGGCATGCTTCATGATGCAATTCCTTATCCCAACAACAGAGTTAATCATCCCATGCATGTCAAGGTAAACACATTCCCACCCTATTGTTCTGAAGTCGGTCTCTTCCAAGATTCCTTTCTCTTCTTTTTTTTTTTTTTTTTTTTTTTTTCCTGATTGGCAACAAAAGGAAATTTTATTAAAAAAGAGTACGAAAAGAGGACAAGATGTCCTCTACAATAGGAGAGAAAACATCAATCACCAAAACTAAGAAACAATTTAATCATTACATAGCACTTTTCAATCTCTATAAATAAAATTATTAAAAAATGGAATCCCCTTAAAAGGAGTCGAAATGGAAGTCCAAAATGATGCCAAAAAACCAACTCTTCCTGCATGGATGCCGTATCATCAAGTTTTTCCTCAAAGATCCTTGCATTCATTTCCAACCAAAACCCCCAAAACAGAATGCCACATCACTTTTGTTTTCATCATACCTCCAAATTCCGGAAAATCCATTGAAATCATTGCTAGACAAGTTCCCAAAGCCATCCATTGGACATCAACCAAACGAAAGAGATGATGCTATAGATCAAAGCCACATGGCAATGCAAGAATAAGTGATCCAAAGCCATATTAAGTTTATTTCATGAAGTTGAGTGCATTCTTCTATTTCTTATGGATTCCCCTGCCATTCTAAATGTTTGTATTCACAGATGTACACCTAGGGTGAATGCAGTCTTATTCACATTACTGAAGAGATCTCGGTACCAGGATGTCATGTACCCTTGTCACCTTTAAAAAAAAAGAGGCCAAGTGGAAAGCTTACCTTATGAGATGGAAATCTAACATTCTGTTCTGGAACGGCGATTATTTGATTCAAATAACAACCATAATGGATCTCAGCTCAATTCCTACGAACTTATGTGTTAGGTAGCCATTTCACATTGAAACATACATCACATGTGTGGAGCGTCCAACTTTTGAGGATTCTGCTGGATTACCATCTCATGATATTTTTTAACATCCTATGAATTCAATCACTTCTCTCATTACTAAGTCATCCTGACCCTCGTCCAGAAACCCTTCTTTGTTTTACAAAATCCACAACCACTTGGGAAAAATGCAAACTCTGTTTTAAAGAGAGTCTTTCTGAATGTTTTCTTTCGTTTATTTGACATTGCATCAAGAGTTCTCTGCCTTCTGACAAATAGCCTGTTAATCACCTTCCAAATTGCTAATACAAATTGACCTTGCATTGAAATTAACTTCCACAGAGAAGTTGATGTGGCAAGAAGGCAGAACCCAACCCACAAAAGAAGGGAAATTACAATTCTTTGTTAACCAGTGACCATGACTGTTCTGCTACAAAGCTATCACCTGAAAGCATAAATGTTGACATCCAAATTTTTTGAATTGATCTGACAAGGCCTTTACATTCAAAATTTTTCTTGATATAGCTTACTTATTTGGAGTGTAATCGGAGAATATTCAAAGGTGTTGAGGAACCTGTGCATAGAATCAAGGGTTTTTTCTTGTCCGTTTTATATTGCTGGTCTTTTGGGAGGGTTTTGCCTTCCATAGACACTCTTTTTGACTTTGTAAATTCTGTCTTGTAAGAATATATAGGAGTTGTCCCTTCTGGTCTTTGGAGGTTATTATGGTGTAACCTCCTTCCCTTTTTGTATTGGGTTTTCCCTTTCATTTTTTGTTAATGAATTTTAGTTACTTTAGCCAAATATATATATATATATATATATTCTGCATACAGCATCATATTTAAGCCACAGTCCGGGAGCAACTCAATTCTATCAATCTTTAATTGGCTTTACTTTTAAAATTCTTGATGTGGCTACAATTAAGGAGATTAGGAACGTGACTCAACTTTTGAGGAATCTTAAGGCTTATTTTATTTACCTGGACAATTTCAAGAGGTGCTAGCTGTGTGTATAAAAATATGTTCCTTCCTCTTCTTGCATTGGAAGTTCCAATCTGTAGTGCTGCTTCCTTGCCCTAATTTCTCCATGATGCTGCTTCCATACCATCTGTCACTTTTATTCTCTTTTTTTTTTTTCTTCTTTTTTTAAAATTTTTATTTTATTTTTGTCAACATTGAATTGAATATGGAAGAGATTTTCAATTTGTGCTCAAGATCATGCTTGGGTTTTCATGTATGCATGAATGATCGTGATCTCAAAGATTTGCACACCATATGATGTATCAGAGTAGTCTTACAATAATTTTATATAATAGATGTATGGGAAGAATGTTTTTCCCTAAAATCAGCATTTTTTGTGTTGCTATGTCTCAGTATTATGTGAAGTTACGATTTAAGCCACATTATGTACTCCCGTGCTTTAAAACATCTCCTTAGTTGTCATTTCTATTTCAATTTATGTTTTCGAAAACTGCTGGTTTTAAGTTAATAGAGGAGAGAATGTATGGTAAAAGCAGGTAGCCAGAAGACGCTTCCAGTCTAAGAAGGATGCTTCGTCCTTCAGATGGGTGTATTCTGGGTCCCATAACTTCAGTGCTACTGCTTGGGGACGCCCAATATCTAATTCACTCAGGACAAAGGCTGTTGGAGCTGTGAAGACAAATTCTGTATTGGGTTCAAGACTTCACGTCTGTAACTACGAGCTTGGTATCGTTTTCATCATTCCACCATCAGATGCAAATGGTAGTCCCAACCATAAGAGTAGGAGTTTGGATGATATCATATTGCCATTTGTCGTGCCTGCTCCGAAATACAGTCCCAGTGACACACCAGCAACAAAACAGGCTATGAGAGAAGCATTGGCTGAATGGGAGAGAGATACATCTGGAAGCAGTTGCATCTGGAGAATTGATGGAAGAAGAAGAGATCCCAGATGAAGAAGATGAAGTATTGGAGGCAACTGATTATGTCGCGAAGGAGCGGGAAGATGAGAAGGCTTTTGCTGATATACTATGGAGCCAAAGTTGATTCATCTGAGCTTCTAATTAAATTGCTTGTTGAGAGGAAAATAATAGATGGCTTGAAATGTCCATGTATGTACTTCCTCCAGAGAATGTCCATGTCTTGTAAAATCTGGAGAGAATGTTGTATTCTATAAATTTAGATTAGATTGGAGGGGATTGATGTACATACACTTGGTTTTAGGATTGTAGATTTTAGAGGTGCCATTCTTTGGGGGATTTGAAGGGTTGGTATACCAAAGGACTATTCCTTTCATTGGTTTGTGATTGTATTGGGGGTTGAGTAGGACTTTAGATTTCCATTGTTTATATGCTAGTGGCATGAACTCAAATAAAGAAAGGATGAGATTGCAAGAAAGTGTTGATTTGTCTTCATTTTCATGCTTGCCTTCAATTTTTATAAGCAGTGGCCTTGGAGTTTCCTATTTGAAGTTGGTTACACCAGATTGATTGGAATAAACTGTTAAAATCTTCAGTACTTGGGACCCTATGTGTTGGAGTTTTTTATATTTTCTCTCGAGCTTAGGAACAAGTAATGGATCACAAAATAATCTACAAAATATGCAATAAATGGTTAGGGTTAAACCTAGTTATGAAGGGTCAGCATTCAAATAAATTTCAATTTGTCAATACACTTTTTGTGATCTAATATGTAATTCTAATATATGTTCTTAGCATTAGTGTTTCTTATTTGAGCAACAATAGTCATGGACTTCATTATTTGTTTCACTCCTTATCCATTCTTTCTTCTATGTGCCTCTTAAGTTTTGAAAATGATGGGATTTCAAACAAGTAATCTGGGGCTCCTATTGAGCCAGTGTTAAGTTCAAAATCCTCTTACCACCTAAAGCATAAAGTTAGAATAATCATATATTTGAAAATTAATAAATATTGTTCATTGTCAATAAAAGTATACCTAAACTTTTGTACAATATTTACTTTGTATTTAGGGTACTACGGAAATTCCCATCAACTAGAGTATAGTGTAATCTAAATTTCACTTGTTAAAGTTTTGATGCAATCGTGACTTGGACTTGTTATACATATAATTCAATCAAATAATTTTGTTATAAAAAATTATTTAAATTCACTGTATTATTTATTTTTTCATTCAATTAATTTCATTGTACTAGACAAGACAAACATGTATATTTATGAAAAATCTAAAGGAATACATTCTGAAAGTTACAGTTGAGACATTTGTGTCCCATATCGGACCCATTTCTTTCATATTCATATGGTAAGGGATAAGTTATTGGAGTGTTTGGCTGCATGTATAGGTTAAGAGTATATTTGGGTTGGGACTGTTTGGTATGTATAAATATTTTTTAATTGTTTGACCTTTTTTTAAATGTGAGAATATTTTTGTCATTTCATTGTAAATTTTAACATGGTCATGGGCCAAGTTAACATATAAGAGTTTTCTGTATATTAACAATTAAAGTAGGAGAGGTCTGTATTGCCATTTTAAAAAAAAAAAAATTAATGTAATTTCAAAAATTAAAAATGAGATTCGCATATTTGTTAGAAACTTTAAGGGAAATTTGTATAGTTAATTCAAATAAGAAATAAAAGAATAGCACTAATTCAGTACTCTAAATTTGCACCACTAATGCCAGCTCTAATGAGCTGGCAGTGCAAGAAAAAAACAAAAAACAAAACAAAGGCCAAATTATCACAGTGGTGGGTCCACATTGGTGCGACATCATTAGTGGTCTTCAATTAGTGGTTTGAAACATTTTTGATAAAAGAAACATAAAATAATTGTCACCACAATGACCAATTACTTGGACTGGAATCTAAATTTGACTTGGCACAGTTTTGCTACAATCAGACTTGTTATATATAAAATTCAATCTTATAATTTCGTTTAAGAAAAAAGAGAAAAGTATTAGAATCACAATATTAAGTCTTCGTTTGGCATTGACTTTTTTAGTTGATTTTTTTGTGTTAGAACTTTTTAGTCTGGCTTTTTTAGCCTCATTTGGTTTGATTTTTTTTTTTACTTTTGTAAGAGAAAAAGTGTAATGATTATGATTTGGATGTGACATTTTGTCTTTTTATGCTTTTTTAGCTAAAAATCTAAAACCAAAGGAAGCTTAAGTATTTCTTTATTTGATTAATTTCACAATGATATATATATATATATCGGTTGTGGTTGGGAGCTCGAAAGAGCTGCCCCGAATCAGCCCCGAAACGAAAACGACGTTGTTTTCGTTGTTTTTTTTTTTTTTTTTTTATAGAAGAAGAAGAAGAAAATCAGAGAAGGAGGAGGAGGAAAAAAGGAAGAAAGGAGGAGGAAGAGGAGGAGGAAGGAGGAGGAGGACTGAAGGGGGCCCAATTATTAGGGTTGGAGGCAGAGACGGGGGTAGGGGGCGGAGGCATGATCGGGCGGACGCGACGAGCTGTGAGCTGCGACGGCGGGCGGAGGCGACGAACGAGCTGCGAGCTGCGACGAGGACGGCAGGCGGAGGCGGCAGAGGCGGCGGGCTCCTCTTCCCTCTCTTCCCTTTCTCTCCCTCTCCCTCTTCCTCTGCAACTCAGTCGAAAATGGCAAAAAAGAAAAAAAGAAAAAAAAAGAAAGGCTAATGCCCAAAACGAGGGACATTCGGTGCAAAAAGTTTCGAGGCACAAAACATTATTCTATATATATATATTGTTAATCGGTGAGAGAATAATTACAAATTCAAGGAACATTATATTTAAGAGACATTTATTCATACGCCTACTTATGTTCCAATTAGTCTAAATTATTTTATTATATTCCAATAAATCTTATTGGTGATATAGTTATTAAAATACCCCTAATAATAATAATAATAATAATAATAATAATAATAATAATAATAATAATAATAAGGTGAAGCGCGCATTAATATTCACATTAACAATGAGAATGTTCCGTAATGTGAACATTTACACTGTCAAATTTATTTATTTATATTTTACAAAATTACATATTGAAGTGAGATTTTATTTGTTAGATCTCGTTAACTAGGTTTTAAAAATATAAATTTCATAAAAAAAAATTTACAAAAAAATTATGAATTTTTAAAATTTAATATATAAAGTATAAAATAGTTCATAATAGTGCACACCAAATTGTTATGGGTCGAAGAAATATTTGTAAAAATAAAATTATCTATAAAATACATTAAATATAATAATTAAAATTTAATAGATTAAATATTCAAATAATAAGATTTATTATAATATATATTATGAACTAATTAAAATATAAATATTTTAAAGAGAAATTCTTAATAAATTCTCCGATATTTAACTGACGAATTAAAGTCCAATAATACTGGAGTGACCAAGTCCAACCCTCATTATAGAAGAGAAATCAAGTTCAATAATACTTAAGTTACCCTGCGCCGGAGCCCCGGATGCAATGATGATATCCTAAATATCCTTTTTTCTTATTAAAAGAAAAAAAAAAAAAATAATATTTGAGTGACCAAGTCTACCACCAAACAACAAACAGTCCAACTCTCATTATAGAAGACAAATAGAGAAATAAATACAATAAATAATATTAAATTAGGTTTAACTTATGAAAAATATTTGAAAGCTCAAATGTTTTATCAAATATTTTATCAAATATCTCATGTAGAACCCACACCATGTGAGTTCCATATGGATCTCACACAGTAAAATATTTGGAATTCCTATCATTACTCTTAGGCCATGTTTGTTTACTGGTGTGAGTGGCTAGACTAGATTGATATTGCTGTGGGTCCCATCCATAGCTTGTTTGGTGTTGATTTGGGAGAGAGAATTGCTAATGTAGAGGGTTTAGTAATCCCTCTCTGTAAGGGGATTAGCTTGGGTGAATTTTGGATATAATTAAAAAAAATAGTGAACGGATTGAGTCTATTTTATATAAAAATTTTACTTTTTAAATTTTAAATTTTTTTTACTAAGTGCACCTGTTTGTTTTAATATTTGTTTTAGTTTTTTTTTTTTTAATATAGAAATAATTATCACTAACCATCTTCCACACTATCATTAAAACAAACACACTGTTACTTAATCTCATCACTAACAATTCCCACATTAACAATCTCTTCACTAACCATCCTTTCACTAACAATCTCATCCAACATAATCCATCAAACAAACGTAACCTTAATGTATATTCATCCAATCCAACAATGCCATATCATCTAAGTTGTAAATCTCATTAACATTTTCAGCCACCTACCTGCACCTTCCCTCATGTGATCCCCCTCCCCCCTCAATGCCTCTCTGCTCTGCCTCCCTTTCCTTTCTACACCAACCATGACCACCGACCTCCCGCTCCCCTTTCTCCGCCACCAACACCAAACCCAAAACCCCATCAAACCTACAACACAAATCATCACCACCAAAATCACAAGGTTAGAAAAAGAAAAAAAAACTAGAATAATGGAAGATTTGGATCTCCAAAAAAAATGTGTTTTATCAGTAAAAGGGAATTATATCAATAGGCCATAAATATTACAAATTCTAATCTAATTCAAACAATATGGGCTCAAATTCAAAACCCAATTCGACACCTTTAAAGCCTGTTATGGTAGTTGATTTTTTATTTTTGTTTTTCCAGGTTTTTGGGGATTTTTTTTTTTTTTTGATATTCCATACTTTTTTTTTTTTGAACGACAAAGTTGTATAATTCGATCAAGGCTAAAGCCTTACACAACTCAATAGGGGGATTACAGACCTAATTGGGGGGAGAGCTCCATTAAGAAAGGCCCTCGCTGTCCAATGGGCAGCATGGTTAGCCTCACGAGGAGTCCATAAAAAGGAAAAATTACATTGAGTAGCCATACTGCGTATATCTTCAATAATAGGAGTGCACTTCCAAGGAGGATCATCCTCTGAGACACACAAATGGATCACAGCTTTGTCATCTCCTACAATTTCCACCTGAGATAAATTGAGGGATCGGGCCATTAGGCATGCCCAACGAATAGCCATAGCTTCACCCTGCATGATTGAACTCACATCCTCAAAGCGAACAGTTCCGTCCACAATCGATCCTCTGCTATCTCGGATAATTACAGCCATTGAGGCTCTTGATGAACCAGGTCTGAGGGCCATGTCACAATTAGCTTTTAACCTCCCCTGCCGAGGGGGAGTCCACGTCCTTGCCATAGATTGCGGAGTTCTCCAATGATTGGAATTAGGTTGATTGGGTTGTAGCTTTGTCGCATGTTCAGAAAAGTCCTTATCAGCTTTGAAGATCACAGAGCAGGGATCAGTGGGATGGTGGTTGAAGACAAAGTTATTCCGACCTTTCCAAATATGCCAAGCCTGCCACAGCAGCTTACAAAAATACTCTCGTCTATTAGACTTGTTCTGAATATCATGAAACAAATCACAAGTCCAACGTTGGATCGAAACTATGGGCCCAGAGCTGAGATTGATGTCTAAATTGCTCCCAAACCACACAACCCTCATCTAATCACAGCCACACAGCAAATGCTCCATTGTTTCAGAATCCAAATGGCATATGGGACACACCTCATTCTTTGCACAATGACGACAGAATAGGTTAGCTTTGGAGGCCAACAGATTGTTACATGCTCGCCACCAAAAATGTCGAAGTTTAGGAGGAATCGATAAAGTCCACAAGAATTTCCAAAACAAATCTGGTATCTGAAACGAAGAAGATGGCCTGTCCGCACTAAGACTCTATTGATAAGTAACTACTGCATGGTGTCCGGACTTGACAGAGTAGGTGCCTTTCAAGTCATGATGCCAAATCAAACAATCAACTTGTTCTTCAACTGCAATGAGAATGGTACAGATTTCCCTAACCTCTTCAGGTGAGACCACCTGTTGCAGCACATCTTTCCGCCAACATTTGGAAATAGGGTTGATAGCATCGCTAACGGTAAGTAATGGGCATCCTGTGGGTTTTCGAGATTTCACGCGGAAGTCTTGAGATGCTACAACCCATTTGTCATCCCAGAACTTGATGGATTTCCCACTTCCAAAATACTGGTCTAAGCCCACGACGCCCGGGTACCTTTTCTGGCATTCCAAAAATCTAAATTAGGATAGTACCTGCCTTTAAAAAATTTAGCATAGAAGGAATCGGGATATTTGCATAACCGCCAACCTTGACGAGCCAACAAAACTTTATTGAAAGATTGAAAATCCAAGAATCCCATTCTTCCTTGGAGCGGGTATGGTCATCTTCTCCCACGCGGCCCAATGAATGCCTTTGCTCTCGGGGTCGCCTTTCCACCAAAACGTTGCTCAGTAGCGAATTTAATTCAGTACATAACTATTTTGGAAAAAGGAAACAAGCCATCGTGTAGGAGGGAATAGCTTGGGCAACCGATTTAAGAATAATTTCCCGACCCACTGATGATAACAATTTAAGCTTCCAGCCTTGAAGCTTGTTACGTACCTTCTCTACAATGAAGTTGTATGTCTCACACTTGGATCTTCTCCAACAAGACGGTAAACCCAAGTATCTCGAACCTGGTTTAACAAGGGTAATGCGCAAGACATCACAGACTTGTCTTCGAACCTCTGTACTAGTGTTAGCTGAGAATTGGACTCCTGACTTTTCAAAGTTAATTTGTTGGCCCAAGGCGCGACCATAAACATCTAAAATTCTGAGAATTTCTTGACATTGAGCCACGTCCGCTTTGAGAAACAACAGGAGATTGTCGGAAAAGAAAAGATGAGATAGCATTGGGCAACCTTTACTGATTTTAATGCCAGAGAATCTTTTTGCTTCCAGGCTCTGTTGGAGGAGTTTGGAAAAAACCTCTACCATAAGAAGGAAAAGGTAAGGAGAAAGAGGGTCCCCTTGCCAGATGCCTCTAGAAGGTGTAAAGGTTCTCCTCTCAGCCCCATTCACAATCACAGCAAAAGTGACTGTGGATACACATTGCATCACCCAATTAATCTATGTTTCATGAAAGCCCATTCTATGGAAAACCGTTTCCAAAAAATCCTATTGGACCCTATCATAGGCTTTGTTGAAATCAAGCTTGGTAGCCATGTCCGACTGTGTGCCCCTTTGTGTAATTTAAGATAATGAAAGACTTCATGGGCCACCAAAATATTGTCTTGGATCTTGCGCCCAGGAACAAATGCCGATTGGGTTGGAGAAACAATCACCCCCAAAACTTCCTTCAAGCGAATCGCCAGAACTTTGGTAATGATCTTGAGTGTAAAGTTGCATAAACTGATTGGTTGGAATCTAGATTTTGGAGGAGCGAAGTAGAGGAGGTCGACGTTCATAGAGGTGGTGGTTGGTGGTGGTTGGTGGTGCTGGTTGGGTGGAGGTAGTAGTAATCGGCGCTGGTAAGTTCATTTTTATGAATAAATTTGTGCGAATTTATGTTTTAGTTATGTCTTTTTGTGGCATTACTTATTTAAGTTCGTGAAAATTTACGTAATTTTGTATAGAATTACGTACGGTGTATTGCACGGCGGAGCATTTTCTGTAATGGGTTTGGCTTCTCTCAACGAGAGAGCATTTGAGTTTGGTAGGCCCATTTTGGGATCAATTTTGGTGATCTGAACTATTTATGTAGGAATCGTTGAGTATGACATTCGTACAAAAATCAAGATGATTGGATATTGATAGCTATATGTTTGAATTAAATTTATATAAGAAAAAACAGATGATTATTCTTGAAATTATATTTGTCGTCCATTTTTTAAAAACAAATATTATTCAAACATATAACTACTAATGCCTAAATACCTTGAGTTTTTGCATGAATATTTTTCTCAATGAGTCCTAAAATGTGAATAATTCAAATTACTAAAATCGGTTTCAAAATGGGCCTACCAAATTTAAATGCTCTTTTAAGTTGAGATGATAACTTAAAAAAAGCCAAATCCTTTTGTAATTATGACTTGTTACATATATAATTTCCCTTGATCTAATTATTTTATAATAAAAAATATTTAAAACTCATGATATTATGTTTTTTTTATTTTTTATTTTATTCAATTAATCTCACAATGACCAATTTGAAACTTTGGGTGATTATTGTGTGAGGGCACAGTAGTCATGATTGTGCCTTTAGTGGGATCCACTCCGGATCTCAACTTGATAATTCCAACCGTTCACTTTTTAAAGTCCGTCAAATAGTACATTCCTCTAAAAAATCAAGTTAATCAGACATCAGTATCCTTTTGATTAAGACACATTTGCATCTAAAAAAAATAAACGGTAGGTATGATTTTGAGTGTTAATCTGAATACAAAATATGATCTGATCAAAATATTATTGATATCCGATTAAACTACTTTTTTGCAAATAAATAAATTTTATAAAATGAATAATTTAAATTATCGAGATAAGATCTTGTATGGGAGAGAAATAAACTTGCCCGTATAATCCTGTTGATCAAGCAATAACACAGAAAATTTTACGTGGTTCAGCAAATTGCCTACGTCCACGAGGTAGAGACTTACTATATTGAACAAATGATCAGAACTACAAATAACTCTCCGTTATTTACTCTCCTTCCTCTCTAGGCTTGTCCTCAACTTCCTATATATAGGGATCACAAATACAAGAGGGAATCTTAGGATTGAGCTGGCTGCCAGCTCAATCCTACTTTTGGTGGCTTTCTACACATGGCCTCGTGGCTTCATGGCCAGCTCTTATGGCATCATGACTTACATATCTTTATAGGTTGGCTAGAATCTATAGTCACTTTACAATCAATCTCCGCAACCGAACTACCAATATGACCGAAGTACATGTTAGTTAGGTACTTACTTCTCTTACTTCGGTTTCCCGTGCTAAGACCGAGCTAACCATTGAGCTGAACTATCTTCAGAACCAAGTCCTTCCAAGGACTTGGCATACCTCGGTTATCATGCACCTCGACCGAACTTCACCGTTGAAGACCGAACTTCCTTCAACGCGTTAGTCAACCGAGGTAGAAAATAAAGCTTTGACCGAACTAATCATCATGGTTGTATAACCGGTCTAACTCCAAATTTACTTCTCCTGACCGGAATAACTTATACAGCCATTCTACTCCGGCCCTTTGTACTGCGGCCCATAACGGCCCAATACCCAGCTTCGGCCCAATTTGCATACAAATTACCCTCTCAATTGCCCCTTAATTCCATCTGCAAAGCATGATAGGAATTACCTGTCTTCAAACCGACGTACCATTATAGCCGAGCTAATGTTGGTAAGCTATTCCAGCCGAGCTAAAAACCTCACAACTTCTCCAGTCGAGCTAAAAACCATTCAGCTTATCCAGCCGAGCTAGCTTTAAACCGATCTGAGAACGTCCGGTCAAAACGTCTCTTCAAACCCAGCAACTGAATCGTTCAGTATTCTAGAGACACGTGGCAGCCTCTGATTGGACCTCCAGAGCGGTGCAGCCGCCCTCGTACTCCGTAATTTTTGAACAGTTTCCCGCTCCTTTCCTTTCTTCCAAAACAAAACAATCCCCTCATTTTTCGATCTACCTTTTCACTTTTCATTCTCTCTCTCTGCTTCTTCTTTTGCTCTCCCAACCATTGAGCTCGAGTTCCCCATTATTGCTGCTGCTCCCATCTCGTTCTTCTCTCTCTTTACCAGGTAAGCATCATAAACCTGTTTCCTTTGTTTTTGCTTTCATTCAATCCATTGCATGTCATTTTCGAAAAACACTTCCTGCTGTTAGTTTTGTATTTTTTCTGGAAAATTTAGCCATAGAACATATGAACGCACGTAGTAACCTGTAGAACACCAATTTTGATCCATAACCACGAAGCAACCGAACTAGGAAACTGTTTTTGCTATATAAGAACTTAGGTAGACTGGAACCGAACTAGCACTTCAACACATAACAGTAATTTCCATAGGCCATCAACTGATTCACCTTAGCCGAAACAAAAACACATCGAACTAGAAATTACGGCCTTTGACCGAGATAAGCCTTGGAGGGTTAAGCCAGCTTTCACAGTTCCCAAAACGAACTTAGAAAGCTGCCCCTTGATGCTTAACCGGAGTAACATAACCGCAGATAGGACCGAGATAACCAAACACCTTGCCCAACCGAGATGACATGCTCCTTACAGAAACCGAGGTAGATCATGTAGCATCCTGTAGCCGAAATAAGACTGCCCTTTTGTTGCTTTATTTTTGTAGCACGGTCCATTGATCTGTGCTTAACCCCTTGTTTTCCACTTTGCAGACTTTAGGTTGCCAGGCACTCCACTGCGCTCAACCGAGCTACCGCACATATATTTTTTTGACCGAGATCATCTATTCTTAACTTTAAACAGAAAATGGGGAAGTACAGATTTTTGGTAGAAACCCCAGGAGGTCTAGCCGAATTTAGAAAAGATTACAACATTCCTGCAGACGTAAATTTAACCCTAGCCGAACTAGACGTTGACCCCTGGGGCAACCCAGGCTTTGTTCCTTTTACCCTCCAATCAATAATAGAGACCGGACTTAGATTCCCAGTCCAACCCTTAATTTGTGAATTTTTAAGACAAACTAGACTATGCCCTACCCAACTGTCCACCAATACTTACCGAATAATAATGGGTATAACCGCACTAAACCAACAGACCGGTCTCAACCTTGGTCTGGCCGAGATACTACACCAATACTCCATAGGATCTAAAAACGAAGGCTGGTGTTATTACTCAAGAGTACGCCGTGGCCGAGAAAAAATAATAAAACATACACCGGACAAGGATTTAAACGACGACGACTTTTTTTGGGTCTCGGGGAATTTCGAAGACCTTCAAGCCCAGATTCCAGGTCGGAGAATAAACTGGAAAATGGGGGAGCCCGGTATATATGCTTCGGTTGCACTTCTTTATTTTTGTTTATCTCGGTTATCTTTTCTGAACCGAACTAACACTTCATTTATTTTTTTGCAGATAAAGCCCATCTTCTTTCAATCTACGGCCATCCCAACCTTAGTCTTCTGCGCGCCGCACTAAGAGTGAAGGAGAGAAGTTGGGCAAAGCTTCTAAACTTTGAACCGACTTACCGCTACTCCGGTCGGCGAAAAGCAAGGGTGACCGACTTCCTCCTCGAAGACGCGCCAGAACCGGACCCTTCCTTGCCCCAGATCAACCTTGTACCACTCACAGCCGAGCAAGAAATGGCGAAGAAGAACAAACTGAAGGCTCTTTTGGTCGCAACAACTCCCGCCGACGTATAGCCAACCGGTCAACCCACCGAGACCATTGTGGCCCTTCCATCCCAGCAGCCATCTTCATCTCGCCGAAACAAGCGTGCTCGGACTAGCTAGACCGGGCCACAACTTGTTGATGAGGATGAGACCGTTCTTCCACAAAGCTCTCCTCCAAGCTCCCAGCAAAACATCCAACCGGAGTCATCCGCCCGAACTGCCACTTCATCAAAATGGGCTCCTGCCCTCTCCTTTGACAACCGAGACATCACTACTGATGATTCGGTGATCTCAGAGAAGGACCACTTAATGGCTTTTAACCTAGCCAAAAGTGTGTGCCTTCCAAAAGATATGTAGCACCACTACAAACAGCTCAATACCGAGCTAAAGTCAGTCCGGTCCTCCACTAAATCCATGATCCTGGTAAGCAGCTTCTAAACTTCTAAGTAATTTTTCCCAACTTTCAGTCCGGCTAATCGTTACTTCTCCTTTGCAGGCCATTCAGAAAAACCAAGTCACTCATAGGAGGATCATGGAACTTCGGCATCATACAAGGGAGGCCATGGCAGAGGCTGAAACAAAAACAGCCGAACTAGAGGTGGCAAAAAGGCAGTTGGCCGAGCTGCGCGCGGAGAACGGTCGTCTGACCGAAGTAGTTAACTCGGCTGAGGCTGAAAAGGAGAAGATCGCCATTCAGACAAAGGACAAGTACCTGCGTCACTTGGCTCAGATTGAGGCAATAAAAGATGCCGAAATAAACCAGCTGAAGAAGGACGTGAAAAAAGTCAAAAAGCAAGGCTTCAAGGAGGCCGAAGACGCATACACCCTCCAGTGTGATGCCGCGAAGGATCTGTTCTTCAAATGCGGCTGGAGGAGTGCGGTGGAGAAGCTCGGTTGCACATCTGACACCGAAGTCTACAATGCTCCACCGCATTTCATTCCGGCCTCCCTTTCGCAATACGCTGCCGATCTTCAAAAAGCATTTCTGGAGGGGTCCGGCGATGATGAAGATGATGATGATGATGATGATGAAGAGGATGAGGAGCCATCTCTCATCCCGGCCGTCAGAGAGCAGCAAAACAATCAAACAGTTCGGTCTGAGCCAGTTATTGAAGATCCAACTCTTGAGTTGCAACCGACTGATACAGAGGTTCAGGTTGACACCGAACTCCCTCATCAAACCGTGCTCCCTTCTGACACTGGACTCCAGGCGAACGCTGACGCAGAATTTGACGCCGAGCTTGATGCACTTCTCGGTTGATCTTCTTTTTTTTTTTCTTTTTTTTTTTTTGAATTTTGTAACCGGGCTGTGGCCCCCCAATTGTACTTTTTCTGTGTGTCAATGAAAAAATCTTTCTTCAACTCTTGTTTCGGTTCTGTGTTTGTTCAACTCTTGTTATGAATTTTTCTATGAACTTTTTGTACAACTGTGAGCTCGGTTTTAGCTATCTAACTTACTAGCCAACCACTCTTCAGCCGATATAACTTACTTCGGCTGAAGAGTACCAAGAGTTGGTTTAATCCAGCCAACCACTCTTCAGCCGATATAACTTACTTCGGCTGAAGAGTACCAAGAGTTGGTTTAATCCAGCCAACCACTCTTCAGCTATACCCATACTTCGGCTGAAGAGTACCAAGTGTTGGTTTAATCCAGCCAACCACTCTTCAGCCAATATAACTTACTTCGGCTGAAGAGTACCAAGAGTTGGTTTAATCCAGCCAACCACTCTTCAGCCATACCCATACTTCGGCTGAAGAGTACCAAGTGTTGGTTTAATCCAGCCAACCACTCTTCAGCCATACCCATACTTCGGCTGAAGAGTACCAAGTGTTGGTTTAATCCAGCCAACCTCTAAATTGGTTTTTCCAGCCAATTTAGAATAGAATGTGTGGTTATTCCGACCAAACATCCTGTAGCCTTATCCTAGGCTTAGGAGGGGTGTTGGTTTAATCCAGCCAACCTCTAAATTGGTTTTTCCAGCCAACTTAGAATAAAATGTTTGGTTATTCTGACCAAACGTCCTGTAGCCTTATCCTAGGCTTAGGAGGGGTGTTGGTTTAATCCAGCCAACCTCTAAATTGGTTTTTCCAGCCAACTTAGAATAAAATGTTTGGTTATTCCGACTAAACGTCCTGCAGCCTTATCCAGGGCTTAGGATCATAGTTGGTTATTCTGGCCAACTATGTTTACAAAGTTCCTCATGTGGAAGAAGAATCAATTGGTTTTATGCTAAAAACTTGCACATGCTAGAAATAAAACAACTTAAGATTGGCAGTATTCCATGGCCTGGGAATTGCTTTGCCGTCCTTATCGTCCAAGTGGTATGCCCCTTTGCCTGCTAATCCGACCACTTTGTAAGGTCCTTCCCAATTAGGTCCCAACTTGCCATCTCCTGGAGTCAATGTATTTCCCATCACTTTGCGTAACACCCAGTCTCCGATCTTAAATTGTCGTGGATGTACTGTTTTGTTATACTTTCTGGACAACTCTTGCTGGTACGAGGCGATGTGAACCAACGCTCTGTCTCTTCTTTCTTCCGCAAGGTCGAGTTCCAATGCTATGGCCTCGCCATTTAAGGCTGGATCAAAGTTTTCGCTCCGGATTGTGGGGAGGCCAACCTCTAATGGGATGACTGCTTCCATGCCATAAGCTAGGAAGAACGGTGTTTCGGCTGTTGATCGTCGAGGCGTGGTGCGGTAGGCCCATAAAACATGAGGGAGTTCTTCTGCCCACTTCCCTTTCGCTTTTTCTAACATTTTCTTCAGTCCATCCAGGACTACCTTATTCAACGCCTCCGCTTGATCGTTTGCTTGGGGATATGCCGGCGTAGAGTTGTAGAACTCTATCTTGTACTCTTCACAAAAGCCTCTGAAAATTCTTCCGTCAAACTGAGTGCCGTTGTCTGAGATTAACGCCTTTGGTATGCCAAATCGAGTGATGATATTCTGCCAGACAAACTTCTTTACATCCTTCTCCTTGATTGACGCCAAGGCTTCTGATTCCACCCATTTTGTGAAGTAGTCGGTTGCGGCAAGAAAGAACTTCCTGCTGCCTGGTGCTGTCGGAAGTGGCCCTACTATGTCCAGTCCCCACATTGCGAAGGGCCATGGGCTAGTTAAAGGTAGAAGTTCTCTGGCAGGTTGGTGTATTTGGTGTGCGAATTTTTGACACTTTTCGCATTTTTTGACATATTTCTCTGAATCCGCTTGCATGTATGGCCACCAATATCCTTGTGAAATTGCTCGGTACGCCAATGATTTTCCTCCTTGATGGCTGCCGCATACACCCTCATGTATTTCGAATAAGAATGCTTCCACTTTGCTGGGGTGAACACACTTTAAGTAAGGTCCTGAGAACGACTTCTTGTATAATGCCAAGGACGGAGAGAGCCAAAATCGCTGCGACTTCGCTCTTATTCTGTTGGCTTCTTTCTTCTCTTCTGGTAAGGTGCCGTCTCTCAGGAATAGTATGATGGGATCCATCCAAGAAGGGCCTAATTCTGCACAACGTACCTCTTCCGCTTCGGAGTCTTCAATACTTGGTCGAGGCAGATAGTCGATCAATAATGGATGGGGGATGGAGATGTCCGCCATCGAGGCAATGCCTGCTAGTTCATCCGCTCTGCTGTTCTCCTCCCTGCCAATCCGCTCTATTCGCACCATTTCGAATTTCTTTATCTCTGCTCTGACCAACTCTTGATACTTAGCCATTCTATCATCTTTTACTTCGTAGTCGCCAGATACTTGGTTTACCACTAGCTGCGAGTCACTGTAAACCATTAGCTCCGTTGCTTTCATGTAGAATGCTGACTTGAGACCTGCTAAAAGCGCTTCATACTCCGCTTCGTTGTTTGATGCTGGGAACCCAAGGTTAACTGCCTGCTCCACTACAAGGCCGTCTGGAGAAATGAGGACTATGCCAAGTCCTGCTCCATGCCGGTTGGATGCTCCATCCACGAAGAGCTTTCACATCTCTCCAACGAACAACTTCCAGCAAGTGGAGGGATTAGATGATGCCTGGGAATCTTTCAAGTCGTTGGTGTCTTCTCCTCCTCCAGAGTCCATGCTCGCTGTCTGCCCTTTACCCTCTGATTGTACCAAATATGTATTAGTGGGTGGGTTCTGACGTGATGAAGCATGGTTTGCGCCTTCCTCCCTTTCTTTATTGCGGTCTGCCTTGGGGCCTGACTGGGTAACCAGTACTAGGGGTTGTGTTATTCCGACGTCAACTTTCATCCCTAGATTGGTTGTTTTAGTCAGGTCGACTGGGCAGATATGAAGACTTCCTGGTGTGAATTCTGCAACAAAATCTGCCAACGCTTGTGCTTTTATTGCGGTCCTGGGTTGGAACTTGATGTCGTATTGTCCCAACTCTACCGCCCACTTCAGAATTCGCCCGGAAAAGTTCGCCCTTTCAAAGAAAGCCTTTAATGGGAAGGCTGTGAGAACAACTATTGTGTGGGCGTGAAAGTAATGCGACAAGTTTCTCGAGGCCATCATCAAGGCCAATGCCAGCTTCTCCAGTGGCAAGTACCTTGTTTCGGCGTCCAGTAATGTCTTGCTGACATAGTAGATGGGAAGGTGTTGGATTCCTTCCGCGCGGACCAACACTGCGCTAATTGCATGCTGCGAGACTGCCAAGTATAAGAAGAGTTCTTCCCCAGGGATTGGGGTTACAAGTAGTGGTGGAGAAGACATGTATTCCTTTAGGCTTTCCAAGGCGTGATCGCATTCTTCGTCCCACTCAAACTTAGCCTTCAGCGCATGGAATAATGGTCGTAGCCTGTCTGACGACCGGCTTATGAACCGATTGAGCGCAGCCGCCATGCCGGTGAGATGCTGAACTTCCTTCACTGAGTTTGGCCTCTCCAGATCTTGTATTGCCTGGATCTGAGAAGGGTCCGCTTCGATACCTCGGTTGGTCACCAAAAAGCCTAGGAATTTGCCAGATCCTACTCCGAACGCACACTTCGACGCGTTGAGGCGTAACTTATGCCTCTTTAGGATTTCGAACATCTCACCTAGGTCCTTGAGATGGTCATTCCCATTCTTGCTTTTGACCACCATATCGTCGATGTAAGCTTCCATTGTTCTGCCTAACAGCGGTTCAAACATCTTGGTGACCATTCTCTGGAACGTCGCCCCTGCGTTCTTTAGACCAAAGGGCATGACTTTGTAGCAGTAGAGTCCCCTTGGAGTGGTGAAGGATGTGACTTCCTGATCTGGTTCATGCATGGCGATTTGGTGGTAGCCTCTGTATGTATCCAGAAAGCTAAGTCGGTTGTGCCCTGCCGTTAAGTCTACCAGTTGATCTATCCTTGGTAGAGGAAAGCTATCCTTTGGGCATGCCTGATTAACCGTTTTGTAGTCGACGCAGACACGCCATTTGCCATTCTTCTTTGATACTACGACGGTGTTGGAGATCCACCTTGGGTAATGTACCTCTCTAATTGCCCCTACTTCTAGCAGGTTTCCTACCTCATCCGCCACTATTTCGGCATGATGGAGTGCCGATCTTCGGGTGCGCTGAATGATTGGCCTGGCTGATGGGTGGACATTGATTTGGTGACAGATGAAGTTAGGATCGATGCCTGGCATGTCGTACAGGGTCCAGGCGAATACTTCGATGTTGGAGGTCAGAAATTCCAAGACCTCCAATCTCTCAGTGCTGGACAACGACGATCCAAGCAAAAAGAACTTATCCGGATTCTTTTCGTCTATTCTGACCTCCACTAATTCCTCCACCGCTTTCTGACTAGCCGCTTTGCCAACATCGGCGAACAGCTCATTACTCTCAAGTTCTTCCACTGAATGAACGTATCCTTTGGCGGCGCGACTGCCATTCACCGTGACAAAGCACTGCTTCGACATGAGTTGATCTCCATAAACTTCTTCTATTACTCCGTTGTCGTTGGGGAACCGCATCACTTGGTGGTAGGAAGACGCCACCGAGTGCATGGCGTGCAGCCATGTCCTGTCCAAGATAATGTTGTAAGTGGAGGGGACTTTTAAAACCCAAAACTCCACTTGTTTCGTCACACTCCCTGCTCTGACTGGGAGGATAATTTTGCCGACGGGCCATTCTGGCATGGAATTGAATCCAATTAGGGGAGAGACGGCAGGTGCCAAGTCTTTATCTTGCAACTTCATTTGTTTGAAGGTTTCATAGTACATGATTTCGCATGAACTACCCTGGTCAATCAAAATCCGCTTGACGTCAAAATCTTCGACTCGGAGAGTGACGACCAGGGCATCATTGTGGGGGCAATATATTCTTGCCAAGTCTTTATCCGAAAAAGACATGACATTTGCGGCCTCTGTCTTCCCCTTCTTGACGGCTGGTTGGGCACTCAGCACTTCTCTTAAGTGCTCTGCCTTTTTGATTGATCCTTTGAGTTCGCATACACGTTCAGGTTCAAAGACTCCGTGTATCACGTTGATAATACCTTGAGGTGGGGCATCAATCGGCATTCCGTTGGGGTTGTGATGGTCTTGGGGGGCTGGTTGCGCCCCTCCTTCGATGTATGTATCCAGGTGGCCCGCCGCCACCAACTCCTCCAGATGCTGCCTCAAGGGCGTGCAATTCTCAGTGCGGTGCCCTTTTTCTTTGTGGAAGGTGCACCGTGATCTGTCGTCGTAATCCTTCTGAGTCGCGCCTAACCTGGCTGGCCACTTGATGAAAGGCTCGTCTTGGATCTCGCTAAGTATTCGGTAGATCGGTTTTTTGAATACCGTGGTTATGGCAGTGCGGACTCTCAACCATCTCTTGTCTGGGTCCTCCCCGTTGTCTCGCCTGCCTCGCCCGTCTTGGTTCAGGCGACCTACCGCATTGACCTTTGCTGCGGTCTTCTTTTCTGGTACTGTGGTTGCGCCAGATTTTGTCTTGGCGTGGGCGCCATCCTCTTCTACCCTGATGTGCTGATGCACTCTCTTCATCAAGGCTTCCATGGTGAGGGGCGGTGTCATGGTGATAGAATCCCTTAGTCTGTTGCCTATTGGAAGGCCTCTTTTATACTGTGCAATGGCGAGATTGGTAGGGCAATCTCCAATCTGGTTGAAGGTCTCCCAGTAGCGACTGTTGTATGATCTTAAGGTCTCCTTGTCGCCCATGTCGATGGAGAGTAACTGATCGATCTCCACCGGAGTTTTAGTATTTGTTCGGAACCTTGTCACGAACGCCTCCGCTAATTGCGCCCAGGAGGCTATGCTGCCCTCTGAGAGCCTCTCAAACCAAGTCAAGCCTAGATCGCCAAGGCTCGAAGGGAACAGGATGCACATCAAGGCCTCGTTCCGCCGGTACACAGCCATGACCTGGCGAAAGTGGCTTAAGTGCGAGTAAGGGTCTGTCTTCCCTTCGTAAGTATTAAATTTGGGTTGAAGGAAGCCTGATGGCAAGGGCGCGTTCTCTATTGCTGGGACGAATGGTGAGGTCTGCAGCCTTGCCAATGCCTTGTCCGTTGGTTCGTAAGCTGGGTGCGGTATTGGCATTCCAACCTCGACGCTTCCATGCATCCGGGGAGCCACCCTCACCAAAGCAGAAACTCTGTGTGGATCGCGCGCCCTAGCATCCCCCTCCCATCGCGCCTTCTCCTTAAGCATGGTTCGTAGGTCGGATGATCTGGGCAACTCCGTCTGTCTAGACCTCGTCTGGTGTGTATGCGAGGGCCAATATGTACTTCCCTCGGTGAATGACCTCTCAGATCTCGTCCTCTCTGTCCTGGAGTGGCGAGTTCTGGAAGACCTGGAATGTGTATCGCCAGTCCCGAGACTTCTGTTCTCTGCTTGGGAGGGTGTAGAATTCTTACTACGACCCTCTGAGTGGCGAGGGGGCGTCTTGTTGTTGCACCTCTCTCCTACCGCCACTTCTTTTCCTTTCACCTGGCGTTTGAGAGATTCCATGTCCGCCGCCATCCACCGTATCAACTCGTCTTGTTCCCTGACGCGATCCTCCAGAGTTTGAGGATCAATCCTGCGCCTTTGTCTTTCTGAGCTTCGCGAACGAGAGTGATGAGGGCTGTTATACCGCCTTCGTCCTCTTGCATCCCTCCTGAAACTCAATCTCTGTGGTTCCAGATTCCCCATGGGAGCGACCAAAGGTAGGCTTTCGCGCCTTGCGCCTCCTTCTGGAGTTAACCCGTCAACGGCGGACTGCGGTAACTCTTCGTTGTTTGCCATTGATGTTTGAGAGAAAAAGCTTGATCAAGAGGTTGTTCTTGTCTGCTCTTCCCACAGACGGCGCCAATTGTACGGGAGAGAAATAAACTTGCCCGTATAATCCTGTTGATCAAGCAATAACACAGAGAATTTTACGTGGTTCACCAAATTGCCTACATCCATGAGCTAGAGACTTACTATATTGAACAAATGATCAGAACTACAAATAACTCTCCGTTATTTACTCTCCTTCCTCTCTAGGCTTGTCCTCAACTTCCTATATATAGGGATCACAAATACAAGAGGGAATCTTAGGATTGAGCTAGCTGCCAGCTCAATCCTACTTTTGGTGGCTTTCTACACATGGCCTCGTGGCTTCATGGCCAGCTCTTATGGCATCATGACTTACATATCTTTACAAGTTGGCTAGAATCTATAGTCACTTTACAATCAATCTCCGCAACCGAACTACCAATATGACCGAAGTACATGTTAGTTAGGTACTTACTTCTCTTACTTCGGTTTCCCGTGCTAAGACCGAGCTAACCATTGAGCCGAACTATCTTCAGAACCAAGTCCTTCCAAGGACTTGGCATACCTCGGTTATCATGCACCTCGACCGAACTTCACCGCCGAAGACCGAACTTCCTTCAACGCGTTAGTCAACCGAGGTAGAAAATAAAGCTTTGACCGAACTAATCATCATGGTTGTATAACCGGTCTAACTCCAAATTTACTTCTCCTGACCGGAATAACTTATACAGCCATTCTACTCCGGCCCTTTGTACTGCGGCCCATAACGGCCCAATACCCAGCTTCGGCCCAATTTGCATACAAATTACCCTCTCAGATCTTAAATGAATTCCGCCAAAGAAACATCAATGACAATTGTATAGCAACCATTCCATTCCCCCAAATTTTTACATCGCAAACTTTTGCTACAATCATAATTTAAACTTGTTATATTCATAATTCATTCTAATAACTTTATAATAAGAAAGTTTTTAAAACTCATTATTTTATTTATTTCTTTATTTGACTAATCACATGGTATGAGACAAACATGACCTCAAATTCTTTTAATTCCTCCGCCACTGACTACTAGTGACATTTCAAAGAAAAAGAAAGGTTGCAACTTGCAGGCAAAGTCTTGGTGCAACTGTGATGTGTTCTCATCAAATAATTATTTTTTTCCTGGAGCAAATCAATCTCGGTTTCTCTTCTTTCACTCTAAGATTTAAACATGACCTAAAATATTCATCTTAGGGAAATTTATTGATAAATCCCATCTAGAGATGTTTTATTCCAAAAAGTCCACAAAGAAAAATTATATACCAATCAGTCCCATAGAGGTTTTTGCTTATTCCATGAAGTCCATTTTTAAATTTCATATTTATATGTGGACTATTATGCCCTTACATATATATATATATACACTGTTAATACGTAACACACGTTCCTATGATTGCGTTATTCAGTTTTGGCAGTTTCTTTATTTCTAATTCAAATCGATTCGTTTCTATCTTGCATGTTTTCGTTCTGTCGTTCTGAGGCATTGATGAGCTAGGGTTCGATTGTTGTTGTTCTTGTCTGGTATGGTGATATTCAAGTGAAGATGACGAAGTTGAAGGTCTTCGGTTCGTCATTTTCTGGAGTGTAACTGCCTCGAAGAAGTTGTTTTTCAGTTCCTGGACGACTGTAGGGTTGGCTGATTAAGGTTAGTATAATTTTAGTGATGAATAGATGTTCAGTTTTTGTTTTGATTGTAGGATGGATTCGATGCTATGTTCTTGGATTGATATTGAGTTGATGCTCTGTTTCTGCATTTACATGCATCATACGTGGTCATTGGATTGGAGGTCATTCAGTATATGTTGAATATTCTAATATTCCTTTTACTTTGATGTATGCATAAGGAGGCTATGTGCGAGCGATAGATGATCAGTTTTTGTGAATGATTGTAGGATGGATTAGATGCTTTGTTCTGCGATTGAAATTGAGTTGATGCTCTGTTTTTGCAATTACATGCATCATACGTGGTCATTGGAGGGGAGGTCATTCAGATATATGTTGAATGTTGTAATATTCCTTGTACTTTGATGTATGCATAAGGAGGCTATGTCTGAGCGATATAATTCAGTGTATATTGAACAATGTGAATGTTCACATCACGTCAGTATTACGTGAAGAATGTTGATGTTTTCATTTTACTTTAAGTTTTGCTTAATGAGGCTCTGTGTGAGTGACATAATTGAGATTAAATGTATCAATGTGAATGTTTACATCGTGGTCATGTGGAGGGGAGGTCATCAGATTAGTGATGAATGTGGTTCCTGTATAATTCACAGTATGTGGAACAATATGAATGTTTACATGGTGTTAGTATTACGTGAAGGATGTCGATGTTTGCATTTTACTTTAAGTTTTGGTTAATTAGGGGCTGTGTGAGTGACATAATTGAGATTAAATGGATCAATGTGAATGTTTACTTCGTGGTCCTGTGGAGGGGAGGGTGTCAGATTAGTGATTAATGTGGATATTCTATAATTCAGAGTGTGTTGAACAATGTGAATGTTTACATCGTGTTAGTATTATGTGAAGAATGTTGATGTTTGCATTTTGCTTTAAGTTTTGCGTAACAAGGCTCTGTGTGAGTGATGTAATGGAGAGTATGTGGATCAATGTGAATGTTTACATCATGTTCCTTTGGAGGTGAGTTCATGAGATTAGTGATGAATGTGGATCTTCTATAGTTCAGAGTACATGTGTGACTGTGAATGTTTACTTCGTGTTAATGTCTTGTGAATAATGTGGATGTTCTCACTTTTACTTTCATGTTTGCTTAATGATTTGTACAGGAGATGGATAGCTTTATGATGTTGGTGTGTACATATGGTTGCAGTACCACTGTAATAAATGCTGCGCGCGCATTGTGTTATTCGCGTTTGGTGGACTGTTTGTGTGAAAAATGGGGGGAGTTGACTGCTGGTTGTATTTCATTGTTTTGTAAATTACCTGGGATTAATAGGTGTGATTTAGAGAATGAGGAAGAATTTCAGAACATGTTACTGCTTGCTAAATCAATGGGGGTACAGCATGTTGAAGTTGTGGTTGAGTTGAAAAGTGATATTGGTCAGTCAAGTAGTTTGGGATTGGTGCGTGTTGGGGTTGAGGAAGAAGTTAATGCTCTACGGAGATTTTGCCGCCATAAGGAGAAGCTGTTGTTGTCAGCCCCTTGGGCAAATGGTATCACGCATGTGGGACAACGGTTTGTTGGAGGTGCACAAGAATTTCGTGATGTTTTGTGTAAGTATGCCATCCAATGTGGGTTTCATTTTACGTACGTGAAGAACGAGACAACTAGAGTTACTGCTGTGTGCGCGATGCGGGAGGAGAGGGGCTGCTTGTGGGCTATACATTGTAGAGCACAACGCGCAAATGATTTTTTCTACATCAAGAGTTTTAGTGAGGTGCATACTTGTGGTACGGATGTCCGAACATCGAAGAATCCGAGAGTTAGTTCGGATTTGGTGTCGAGTACCATATCCGAAATTGTGAGGGACAAACCGTCGACTCGGCCATGTGATGTGGTGACGATTTTGAAGAGGGATTATGGGCTAGATGTTAGTTACCATGTCGTATGGTTGGGTGTGGAGAAAGCAAAGGCTGGTATTCATGGAGAGCACTCGTTATCATTTGACCAGCTGCGGTGGTATTCGGATGCTGTAATGCGGTACAATCCAGGGAGTTATGTGAATATTGACTATGATGCGAGTAGTCAACAGTTTTGCCGTTTCTTTGTGTCATTCGCTGCGTGTATTGCGGGGTTCAATTCTTGTCGGCCTTTATTATTCTTGGATGGAACATTCCTGAAAGGAAAGTACAAAGGTCAGTTACTTGCGGCAACGGCGAAAGACGGAAACAATGGTTAGTTTTTTTTTGTTACTTGTATGTTCATGTCAATATGGACATTGGCATGCATAGTATGGACAAATGAGTGCTTGAGAAATTATAAGTATGTGAACATTGATATTAGTATGCACTGATGTGAATGTTCACATCTGAGAGTTCTAATGACAGTAATGTCAACATTCACATTATTATACACTGATCCATTCACATTATTATACATATGTGTCTGTTAATGACAGTGATGTGAACAATCACATTCAAAAGAGTGTATACGACTGTCAGTTGATCCAATAATGAATAGTACTGTGAATGTTCACATTATGAATGAATCAACAATCAGAAATGAATTGTTAATGGTTGCAAATGTGAATGTTCACATCGTTGATGGTTATGAACTTGAATCCAGAAATAACAATAGTGATAGGGCAACGTAGATATGAACATTCACATGACCTGTTTTGTTTATATTGTGAATAGTTGCGTATTGTTGTTGTTTTGTAGGTCTGTTTCCTGTTGCATTTGCGATTGTTGATTCGGAGACCACGGTGAATTGGTCGTGGTTCTTGCATGAACTTGGGAAGGTTGTTGATGGTAAGCGCCAGATAACGTTTATTTCGGATCGTAATCTTGGTTTGTTAGAAGCTATGCCGAAGGTGTTCCCATCGGCTCATCACGGTTATTGCTTACAGCACTTGAAGAGCAATTTAAGAGATCGGATGAAAGGAATTGATAATGGATTCAGGGATCACTTAGTAAGTAGTTTGGGTGATTGTGCTTACGAGCCAACTGTGGTAGGGTTCCATGAAAAGCTTGCAAAATTAAAAGAGGAGGGTAAACGACGAGCACATGATTTTTTCAAGGACCTGGCACCTGAGCATTGGGCAAATTCGTACTTTAGGTAATAATAGTTTCATAAAGTGTTACATTTGTGAAGTTTGGAATGGTAGGGATGTGAATTTTCAGTTTACAATTGCGAAAATTTAATAATTGTGTTTCATGTTCAATGTCAATGATGTGAATGTTCACATCTGATAGGGATGACTGATTTGATTGATGTGAATGTTCACATCTGTTGTCATAAGTTGTTGTTGTTATTAATTCGCATCATGCTGTCATTGAAGTTGATGTTAATGTTCACATTTGTCTATTTTTTAAGTTGATGTTAAAGTTCATTGTGAATGATTGTTAAAGTTCACATCATTCAACATGAATGTTCATACATGTTAAATTTCATATTGTAAGATGTTTGTGATATTGTGCAGGGGCATGCGTTATGGGGAGATGACTTCCAATGCGGCGGAGTCATTCAATAATTGGATTAAAGAAGCACGTAATCTTCCTATCACTCAAATGGTGGACACAATTCGTACGCAGTTAATGCGGCAAATGTCTGCACGGCGTGACCAAGCGAACAAATGGAATGAGCTTATTTGTCCTACATTTGAAACACGGCTTATGGATTCGTTCAATGACAGCAGGTCTTGGCAAGTTAGCAAAGCCAACGAGGATGTGTTTGAAGTGCATTCGATACCATCTGTTACTGTTGATGTTGCGAGGCGTACATGTTCGTGCTTCAAATGGCAAATCAATGGATTTCCATGTGACCATGCGGTTGTTGCCATTCAGAAGAGCCGCTACAATCTCAATGATTGTGTGGAACATTACTTTCATGTACAGACATATCGGGCAGCGTATTCGGGTGCGATATTCCCTATACCATCGGTGGAGAAGCCGCCTTTTGATCCCACGGACTTCACTATATACCCGCCTATTGTGAAAAGACCCCCCGGAAGGCCGAAAAAGAATAGGATCCCTTCAAGGGGTGAGAAATTGAAACAAATAAAGTGTGGGAGATGTGGTAAGCTGGGGAGCCATAATCGAAAGTCATGCAAGGAGCCGATATAGGATGTACATTTTCCATTTCAACGGTGTATTTTACATTGGATTCTTATATTCATTTTAAGAATAAGATTGTATTTTTGTTGCAAGCAAAATCATGGTTTTTAATTTTCTTTTTCTGTATGACACTGATTTTGTTGAAGTTGTAATGATAAATACATATATGGACATTCACAGTTACGTAAAAGAATCTTACTATGTCAAAACTTGCACATGGGTTGAACTTTTATACCTAATTGTTGTCAATGGTGACATGAATACAAGCTGTGATATGAGCTTTTATACCTTATTGTTGTCAATGTGTACATTCCTGCACGAAGTATGTGGTTCCAAAAAGTGCATCAATTATGCTCATCACAACACGGCATTATGAATATCGTAAGTTAGTATGAACATTCACATCAGTGGTTCAGATGTGAACATTCACATCTGTGAAATATAAGTTCTGTGGCAGTGTTGTGAACATTCACAGTGGTATATATGAGTGAATGTGGACATTTACAGCAGAATAGGAGGTGTGAATGTGAACATTCACAGCAGAATTGGAGGTGTGAATGTGAACATTCACATCAGTGGTTCAGATTTGAACATTAACATCTGTGAAATATAAGTGTTGTGGCAGTGTTGTGAACATTCACAGTGGTATATATGAGTGAATGTGGACATTTACAACAGTGATTCAGATGCGAACATTCGCATCTGTGGCACTGTTGTGAACATTCACAGCAGTGAATGAGGAGTGAATGTAAACATTCACATCAGTGGTTCAGATTTGAACATTCACATCTGTGGTTCAGATGTGAACAACACGGCATTATGAATATCGTAAGTCAGTATGAATATTCACATCAGTGTTGCAACTGTGAACATTCACATCTGTCGAACATTAGTGCATATGAATATTCACACGTGTGTACGTGATCCGTAATTATGTCACATAGACATTCCTGCAGGAAAAAATGTGTACTATAGAACAATCGGGTTCAAACCATCGCTGAAATTATGCTCATCACAACACAGCATTACGAATATCATGTGACTATGAACATTCACATCAGTGTTGTAACTGTGAACATTCACATCTGTCAAACATTAGTGCATATGAATCTCAGAAGTGCATGTTCACATTTTGCATAGATGAATGGCATTTAGTACTGTTATGAGCAAGAACAAATGTGAATGTTCACACATGTGTAAGTGATCCATAATTATCTCATGTACACTAAGTGTACACTCCTGCACAAAGTATGTTTATTATAGAACAATCAGGTTCAAACATTCGCATGAATTACACTCATAACAACACAGCATGCTGGATATTGTACGTGAATGTGAACATTCACATTAGTTGTGCAACAGTTGATATTCACATCTGTAAAACATAACAACACCAAAAGTAGTCCAAAAATCACAGCTGGCTTTTTCCCATTAAGAAAGGCTGTATCACTGTTTTACAATGAGTTGTTGTGTCAAAATTTGAACGCATTCCATATTAACATTCATATTGATTGTTTGGAAGTTTGTAGGTGGACACCCCCCACCTGTAGGTATTAATGGATCTCTGATTTCTTATGATTCAAAAAATTATGCACTAACAAATCTCGTAGTCCACACCATTCTGAATTAGTGAGGCTGCCCACGACTTCTTCATGGAATATGTGCGCCCGCATGATGTAACATACTGCAGGTCCGCAGTCCACTCTGTGAAAAAGAAATGGTTGTCGTTAGCAGTTGGCATGAATATTTGCATAATGGTAATGGACGATTTGTAAAGAATGTAGCTTGTCTTACGAGTCGTCTCCTTGCTGAGGACAGACATCAACACTTTTGATTGGTTGTGCTGGATTTTGGGCTGCTAGGTTAGTGTATAGCGTTGATGACTCGCCAATAACGCTCACAACATGCTCAATGTATTTCCTCTGTGTAAAGAATTCCAAATTAGGCACCAACAGACATAGGTGTTGTACAGTTATTTAATGCATGAGAACAAGTCAAATTTGTGTTCAAAAATAGCCACTTACAACTTCTTGTGCTTGGTCGATATGCGGGTCATGTATGCCTGTTCTTGGGCGCAATGAGTTGTAATGCCTCCACAAATTGTCTTCAGTATCATACACAACAATCGTCCAGTGGTACTCATGATGCAATGGAAATAATAGGTATCTCTCTCCTTGGTAGTTCTTCACATGTGCATCAATGTGTTTACTCCTTTTGCGAGGATGGTACTCCCGTATGACTTTCTGTACATATTGGACAAATAATTAATGGAATGTGAAGTTTCACATTGGCAATACAATTAATGGAATGATAGATTTTACCAAGCACATGCTCGTGAAGATGAATGACGCTTCATGCGAAGTTGGGTTGACCACCTCTTGTTGTTCATGCAACAGTTCAGCGTATGCATCTATGAGCTGCACAAACATGTGGTCATATTATATAGATTTGTGGCTGCTTGTCTGTGTGTCTGTGTGCATATTCATGAAGAGTTAGATATGTTTGTAATGGCATACATTGCTGTGTATTGATTCCTCCTTGATGAGGTTGATAATGTCATCAAAATACACATGCGTAGCCTTTGAATCTCCTTTCCACACCAGCAGCCTGTGCATTATGAACAAACCAATGTGAATGTTCACATTGCAGAATGTGAATGTAAACGTTAGATTTTTGTAGAGTAACTTACTCATCGCCTCCAATTTTCTGTAAATCTTGGACCTTCTTTTTGTCTTGTTTGGACATTTTGCTCCACACTTTGAACTTGTTGGTCAAGGACAATTTTTTTGGCTGCTTTGGTGGTGGGGGTTTCTCCACATCTTCAACCATTTCAACTGGATGGGGTTGCTTTTGGCCAGGTAAGTCAGGATATTGGAAGTCAGGCAAGCGATGTTCTTTGCGATCTTTTTCCTTTATACGCTTGACCCTAGAAGGTGGGCTGATATTGTGTTGCATTTGGCTAGGGGGTTGCTGTTCTGCCACAGCCTGTGTGACAATGTGGACTGACTGGTCATCGTACAGATCTTGAAGAATTGATTTATCGCATTCCAAGTCGATGACCAGCTGCGTTAACCGTTTGATTTCTTCATCCTTCTGTTCCATGCATTTCTTAATTTCGGTATTTATGTTGGGTGGGCTGGATTGGTTGAACAATTTATGTTCGAGATCAGCTATGACTCTTGCCCTTAACTCCCATGAAAAATAAAGATGTTTGTACTTCGCTTCCCATTGCCTTATGACGCCCCAAGCCTTCCGATTTTCTTTGATAAGCATGTCAATCAGATCAGGTTGGTTTGTGTTTGGTATTACAATAGCGCTGTCATAATGTTGGCTGTTGAATGGAATGTGAATGTCATCATCACTGTTTGGTTGCTCGAGGCCATGCCCAGAAAAGTCGGCGTTGCTGCCACTGTGTTGTTCTCCTTTCATGTCAAACGGGTTGGGAGATGTCGTGGCTGGTTCATAAATTTCAGGCTCCACCTTCAATGTCTTATGTTTGAACTTCTGTATTTCTGTTGGGATTGCAAACAGTTCGCCGGCATTAACCTGACAATGAAAAAAACAGGTTACATAGTGTATATGTTTGGGGGTGTTATAATGTGAATGTTTTGATTAGTAGTTCAAGGCCCTACCTCATTAAAACCCAAATCAGCTAAATTGGTGGTTTTCATCTTCTTCTGTAAAGCACTGAGATCCCACTTCACGCAGCGTGGAAAAGCATTTGGTTTGTGAGGTTGTAGGATGGTTGTGTGCTCACACAACCAGTACTTCAGTAAAACAACAAACACAGTGTTACTTAGCATTTGCATAGTAATGTCGTGAGTGAATGTGAACATGCACGTCAGTGGTTCAGATGTGAACATTCACATTTGTGATAGATAAGTGATGTGTCACTGTTGTGAACATTTACAGCAGTGTAGGAGGAGTGAATGTGAACATTCACATCAGTTGTTTAGATGTGAACATTCACATCTGTGAAATATAAGTATTGTGGCAGTGTTGTGAACATTCACAGTGGTATATATGAGTGAATGTGGACATTTACAACAGTGATTCAGATGCGAACATTCGCATCTGTGGCACTGTTGTGAACATTCACAGCAGTGAATGAGGAGTGAATGTGAACATTCACATCAGTGGCTCAGATGTGAACATTCACATCTGTGAAATATAAGTGCTGTGGGAGTGTTGTGAACATTCACAGTGGTATATATGAGTGAATGTGGACATTTACAACAGTGCTTCAGATGCGAACATTTACATCTGTGGCACTGTTGTGAACATTCACAGCAGTATAGGAGGAGTGAATGTGAACATTCACATCAGTAGTTCAGATGTGAACATTCACATCTGTGAAATATAAGTGTTGTGGCAGTGTTGTGAACATTCACAGTGGTATATAAGAGTGAATGTGGACATTTACAACGGTGATTCAGATGCGAACATTCGCATCTGTGGCACTGTTGTGAACATTCACAGCACTGAATGAGGAGTGAATGTGAACATTCACAGTAGTATGTTATGACTTAATGTGAATGTTCACAGTTGGCTTAGATGAACAACACTGAAGGACATGTGAACATTATTATCTGACAACATGTGTACTTACCATCAATAGCATGACACAGCCTGTCACTTTTGCTGGATTTTTGTCATTTTGGGAAATAGACGATGTCAATGTTGTCCTAATTTGCTTGGCCCAATCATATTCTCGCATGGTTTCCAATGGGACCATATGTGTGTAGTAGGCCCATCCTATCGTCTCTCCGCTTGTTGAGAAGAAAAGCTTTTGGCAAGCATACATGCACACTAGTCGGGCAACTTCTTCGTTGTCAGCTTTCTTTTTGCCTTTCAACGCCTCGTTCAGAAGGGTGCGTATCCATTTAGAAGTCAAGCAGCTGACATTTTTGCATATTTTGTTGACAATGCCAGTCTTTGGTTTCGCACCGTACACTATGTCCATGGGCTTGCTGCCACAGTCTACACCGAAAATCAACTTGATGTCGCTGTTGTGTATGTTCATCTTCTTCTCCCCAATGTAGAATGCATCCTTTGAAGCTTTGTACGTTTGTAGTACATGCACAACAACGTCATCATACTTCATGCATTTGTCCAAGTCAATCTGATTGTTTCTTAGTGCATCTAGCAAATTCCAAAAAGGTGTCTGTTTAAGGCACCGCAGCTGTGCTTCTGTGAACTTGGTGGCTTTCATGAATTTGACAAGTCCAGTCATATTTGATCTGTAGTTCACATTTTTCATGTCCACATTGGTGCTATTATTTGATTTTGGGGTTTCTTCCTTCACATGGTACTCATCTCGCTTTCTCTTTGCGGTTTTCTTATGTGCAACATCTGCAAAATGGAGGATTTTATAAAAAATAAGTCCAGGCTCATGTGATTAGCATAGTGGAACAGATGTGAATGTTCACAGCATTTCTAATGATGTGCATGTTAACAGTTGTGTGCGTGGGTGTGAATGCCCAGTGTTTGTGTCTGGTTGTGAACATTGACGTCATGTTGCTGTGTCAGCACAAACACAATGTGCATATTGTGTGACGCTGTGGAAAACAATGTATTTTATACAGCCATGAAGACCATTGAACAACATGTGTATTTTAACATGAACATATAAAATGACGGATCAACTTATTGGATCACCATTACCAATAATGAATAAGAACAAGGCAAACATTCACAATAGGGTGAAAAAAATGTAAACATCCCTAGTCATTGGGCTAATATTTGCAAGCCATGTGAACGTTCACAGCGTAGAAGAACAGCACCAATAATATCTGCCTCTCCTAAAATGTTCAGGCAATGTGAATGTTCACAGCCTAGACCAAAAGCACCAATAATAACTTTCTGAAATAAAATGTTCAGGCAATGGGAATGTTCACAGTCTAGAACAACAGCACGAACAATATTTGACTCTACTAAATTTTGCCGGCACTGTGAATGTTTACATCATAGAACAACAGCACTAATAATATATGGTTCTCCTACAATTATCAGCCAATGTGATTGTTCACAGGCAGTAACAGAAGGACCAATAATTTCTGATTTCTCCTATAATTTGCATTCAATGTGAATGTTCACATCTTTCATCAACAAGAACAACAACATAATTGGCCAAAAATTTTTAGTCCACAAGAACGTTCAAAGCATAAAACAAGAACACCATTACTACCTGATTAGACACACATTTTAACTCAATGTGAATGTTCACATTACTTATCAACTACAACAAAACAGAATTGGTGAAAATATTTTTGAAACTGTGTGAATGTTCACAGCATTGAACAACAACCAGATAACATTTGCGACAATGTGATTATCAAACCATCTTCAATCAAATTGAATGTTCACATCTTTCAGTAACAACTACTAGAACAAAAACATTTTGGAAAGTTCACAGTTGTGAACAAAATGCAATGGCAACTGCAATGTTTTTTTGTGCAAAAATGAATAAAATTAATGATTATGATGGAGGGGTTCAGAATAAATGTTACGGTATGAACAATATGGACTACTACATATTATACGCATACGAATAGGGGATATTTGTCAAAGTTCAGAATGATGGATGTTGATAAAGAGGTTTAGGGTTTAAATACACTAATGAGTAGAATGCTTACGTTTTGTGCCCATTTTGACGAAATAGATGTTGAGACGAAGGGTGGATGCGACGAAGGAACGTATACAGTGTTCCGTGCGTATGAACGACGAAGAAGATGTTGAGACGATGTGACAATGTAACAAAGACAGTCTTCTCGACGTAGGGACGACGGAGAAGATGATGAGATGATGAGACGATGCGCAGATGCTACGATGGAAGGAATACAGTTTTGTGGGAGGGTTTCGATTTCTGGACTGTGAAGATTTTGTGCGTGATTTCCTGCGAAGAATACAGAGAGGAAGAGAGTCGGTTATTAGATTCAAAGAGAGAGAGAAAGGCGCGTGTTTTTGCTGAGGGACGTTTTGGTCTTTCTGTATGAAATGGACCTAATGGAATATTATAAAACACTATGGGTTTTATGGAACAACACTCTCAAATAATGGATTTATTGAAAAAGTTCCCTTAATCTTATTTTAAAATTTAGGGTAAATTATAAATAAATTTTATGAGATTTATTTAAAATACGAATTATCTCTATGCTTTGAAAATTATAAACACCTTCTTGTTGGAATTTTTTATTTAACAAATTAAACAAAAAAATAAAATTTCTAACTGCTCTTTTATACAATAATAAAATTACTTGAATTTTTAATTGAAACAAAATTTTGACATCATTAAAACTATTAATTGGCTTGATGATTTATTAATGAAAAGGGTCATTCGTTATGAATTAGAAGTTTCAAGAGACGAGATGTAATTTTCAAAACCATATAAAACAATTTATATTTTAAATAAATCTCAAAGAGTGTATTCGTAATTTATCTTAATTTTTTAAAAAATATATATATATATTGAATGGAAGTTTCCTTGTCAGATCATCTTGATAGCTTTATTTCGGTGGGTAGAAATGAGACAAATTCACAACAACTACTTTGCAAATTTAAAGATGTTTTTTAAAAAATTTATAACTATAATAATGTATCTTTTATTATAATTTATATACAATATTTTTGCTATGAATAAAATAATTTTAATTTAGCGATCAACTTTAAATATAAAATTTAATTGCCAACCCTCCTCCCCCTCTTTTCAATTCCTGGCTGACTACTTTGTGACAGTTTCAAAGAAAAAGAAAGGTTGCAACTTGCAGGCAAAATCTTGGTGCAACAGTGATGTGATCTCATCAAATAATTTTTTTTTATGAGATTTGTTTAAAATATAAATTGTCTTTATAATTTAAAAAATTATAAACATTTTTTTGTCTGAATTTTTATTTAACAAAATAAATAAAAAATAAAATTTCTAACTATTTTTTTTATGCAATAATAAAATTATTTAAAATTTTAATTGAAGCAAATTTTTGATATCATTCAAGCTATTAATTGACTTGATAATTTATTAATTAAAATGGCCATTTATTATGAAATTAGAAGTCTGCGACATATAATTTTTAGAATCATACAAAGTAATTCATATTTTAAATAAATCTCAAAATGTGTATTCATAATTTATTCTAAATTTTTTTAAAAAGAAAAAAATACATATTTAATGGTAATTTCCTGGTCAGATCATCTTGATAGCTTTATTTCGGTGGGTAGAAGTGAGGCAAATTCACAGAAACTACTCGCAACAGTGGACCCAGGGAGAGCGAATAATTTTTATTATTACAGGTAGTGTTTGGTTTCTTCTTTGCTAATTGCAAAGATGGCCCCTCCTTTCAAAAATAATTTAAGTTCTCACCACAATTAATTAAATTAAAAATATTTGGTTAATGATTTATAGTTGTGTTTGATTATGACTAGCAGTGATTGTTTTTGACGTGGCTAAGCCCACAAAGGCCATAGCCCACTATAAACAACCCAAGCCCATCACTTGGGGCCCAGTACATAACCCAGCTGGTGAAGCCCAGAACAGTTGGAATCCAACATGGCACAAAGAGCCAATCACATTCAGACATATAGCAGGCAAATGACAAGCCACATCAGCAGACAAAGATTTGCAAAGTTATTGCCACTGCACATTACCATTAATGCAGCCCAGCACAGCATTTATTACGACAATACCTCTCCGTCGGAACAGCACCCCCTTACCCTGAACAAGGTAAGCTACAACATAAACTTTCAGCCAAGATGGCAGGTCGAAAGGAACAGCGAAATGATTACCAGAGGATATAAGCAAATGTTGAAGACAAGAAGAAGGTTAAGCTTTCTCTCTCTCTCTCTCTCTCTCTCTCTCTCTCTCTCTCTACATTTTACTTCCTCTACTAACTTGCTCGTCGGAGGGTTCACTGTTGGACTACCCCGTTCCCCGTTGAACTTGTTTGCAGGTTATCTGGTGGGCTTGATCATTCGGACGTGGGCTTGAGGAGCTTGGATCAGTCCGATCCATCCCTTGGAACAAACTATATTATCAGTTGGCGCCGTCTGTGGGAACTGGCTTTTATCCGGGCATCAGTTGTGCTCATTGTCGCCAAAGACCCTGTCCCAACAACCTTTTCCTCCTACCTATCCAAGTGTATGGTCATGACTAGATCCATGGCTTCTTACCATAATGCTGCCGGCCATCAAACCGACCCTCCTAATCCAAACAACCCACCACAGTATTTCATTGAGCTTACCAATAGCATTAACCGCATGGCCGAGCAAAACCAGGCCCTGATAAACGCTTAACTCCAAAGAAATCTCCCTATGCCTCCTCCACCACCTCCAGATATTCCACCAAACCAAGAACGAGCCCTGAGCCATACTTTCCCGCAACCCTATCCACCAAACTTGGAAGGTCTGCAACCTCCTCCCCCACATATAAATCCACCGCCTCCACGCCCACACCCATCGGTCGTGGCACCAGCCCCTGAGTGGGAAGCCAGCAGCGTCCAATCCCCGTTTCCCTCCGGTGGTGACAACATTCCTCTCTGGGATACTGAACTCCGAGCCATGAAGCTCCAACTCTAAGAGGTTATGCAGAACATCCAGCATAAACCCTCTACCACGGCAAACTCACCATTTGTTGCCTCTATTCGGGACAAACCTCTGCCCGCCAAGTTCAAAATGCCCACCATCGACTCTTTTGACGGAACGACGGACCCGGTCGACCATCTAGAGACCTACCGCACCCTCATGATTCTCCATGCCTTCCCTGACGAGATCATGTGTCGAACTTTCCTCGTGACACTGAAGGGGTCAACTCGACTATGATTCAGCTAGTTACCAGTAGACTCTGTCTCCACTTTCCAGCACCTTAGTGACTCCTTCCTTAGCCATTTTATTAGAGCCCAGCGCCAACGCCGCCCGGCAGCCCAACTCCTCAACATCCATCAGACCGAGGGGGAGTCACTGCGCAGTTTCGTTACCCGTTTCAACACCGAAGCCTTGCAAGTAGTGGAAAAAGATGACAAGGTCATCCTCACGGCTTTCATGGCCGGGCTACGGTCGTCCGATTTCCTTTTCTCCCTCTCTAAAAATTCCCCGACCTCCATGGCAGCCCTACTCTCCAAAGCCCAGAAATACATGAATGCTGAAGATTCACTAGCCGCTTGGCAGGATCCAATAACTAAAAACCCGATCCCCAGAGAAAAGAGAAAAGACTCAAAACCTAGAAACACCCAATATAACAGCCAAACACCCCACTATATCGACCGACCTCCTCGCGCTGACCGGTCGACACCAGCCCGACCGGCCGGTCGGTTCGAGCGGTACACGCCCCTTAACTCTCTCATTGAACAAGTCCTCCACCAGATCCAACGGGACTACCCTCTCAAATGGCCCCTACCTTCACGAATCCCTTCCAATCGGAAAGACCAGTCCAAATATTGTCGTTTCCACCAGGACCATGGCCATAACACTGATGATTGCATCAACCTCAAGGATCAGGTCGAGACCTTAATACGTCAAGGGCGTTTCAGCCGGTTCACGGACACCCGCCCCCAGCAGAGGCAAAGAACCGAGCCCCTCAGAAACAATCATCGGCGCACCCCACCTCGGCAGCCAGCCCAACCTAACCAAGGCCATGAACGCCCTCCGCAACAGCCTCGGCCCCCAGGTATTCCCCCTCCACCAGTTGGAGAAATCCGAGTTATTTCAGGTGGTCTTTCTTATAGAGGACCATCTCGCTCGGCCCAGAAGGCAGAACTCAGAAAGATAAGGCAGGGCTCAGACAAAGCAGTTACCATTGTAGACCGACCCTCCAAACAGCCCAAGCAGTGGACAGAACCCATTACCTTCACGGACGCCGACTGTACAGGCATCCGTTATCCTCATGATGACCCTCTCGTCATTTCTGCCCTCCTGTCCAACTACAAGGTCAGACGAGTTCTCATCGACAACAACAGTTCTTCAGACATATTCCTTAACTGCTTTCGCCAACTCAAGATTGGGGAAGAAAGTCTGTCTCCCCTCCAAACCCATTTGGTCGATTTTACTGGTGATCGGGTGACCTCCATTGGCTCCATCAATCTCCCCATCACCATTGGCGAGTGTAACAACCCTCGTACCGATTACCGAATAACCACTGAATTAAATACTGATTATTGCTAAACCGAACCGCTAATGACTGATAATTGGATTAACTGAAGTATTGGATAGACTGATTGAAACTGGAACTGAAATTGAATAAGTTTGTCTGTTATATTGCATATTGTATCTGTTTGCTTGAATGACTATCTGTTTGAATTCGTATGTTTAAACTGTTAATTGAAGGCCTTATCGGCGGCCGATTTCGAAACCGTTTGATGTTTTAGAATCAGTAGAATATTTCTGATTTTATGGTATATTTATCTGAAAATTGATTAGGAATGATTAAATTAGATTTAAACGAATTAATTGTCAAGTTGGACTTAATTACAGAAATGCCATTGAGTGGCCTTGTTTATTCTTGTCATTTGAGGTCTTGTTTACATACATTTTGATCACAACATTTCATCAGCTCCTATTTTGCCTCTAACCGACCAAGAGAGTAGAGAGTGAGGGACTTGGAGTGAAATCAATTTGGTCTTGAAGAAATGCTTATAATCTTGAAAGATTGAAGTGTAACTTGGCAAAATTAAGCTCCTAAACCTTGAATACAAGACTTAGGTAAGGAAATCCACCCTCCTCTTGTTGTCTTTAAGCTTCATCTTGCATGTATCATGGCTATAGAGAACTTGAGTCTTGATTTTGCTCATATTGTTGAATTAGAGCTTGAATGTTGCATGCATGGTCATTGGGCATGTTTTGAAGTTAAATTGTTGGAGAATTATACATGCATGTCCATGTTTTTATCATAGTCCATGTTTTCACTTCATTTTCCAACTATTGAGCTCATTAGAGCAAGATTTGAAGGTTGATTTTGGATTAAAACTCATGCATTGCATGTTTGAAATTGTTCTTGAAATTGGGTTTGAAAAATGGTTTTAATTGACTCACCTTTGGGGCTTGAATTCATAAATTGGCTTTTGAAACTTGCTATATATTGTTTTGGGATGTATTCTCCAGAATTTGAGCCCAAGAGGTCGAGATTTGAGTTGGGAATGCTTGGTTTGAGCTAGGAAGACAAATCTGGAAATTCCAGATTTGGCTTCTTCGCTCGAGCGAAGGATTCCTCGCTCGAGCGACCAACGTTTTCCTCTGAGCCCCGCTCGAGCGAAGGATTGGTGGCTCGAGCGTAAAAATCGAGCATCCAGTACTTTTACTATTTCATCAGATCGCTCGAGCGAAGGATTGTTCGCTCGAGCGAAGCCTTTGTTTTTGCAACCTCGCTCGAGCAAAGGAAGGCTCGCTCGAGTGAGGCCCCTGTTTTCAGCAACTTTTGAAAAATGCCTTCCAACTGTATTTTTGCATCCTCATCCCATCCTAGGCATTCTTAGGCCTAGTTTAAGACATCTTAATGAGGATTTAGACATAGAACCACACCGAGGAATTTAGGGATGTGATTATCATCTTTTCGACTGTGAACTTAGTGTGTGTTCTATTTGTTAACTGTTTAGGGTTGGCTCCCGGGGACGCGCTCTAGGTGTTATAGCCCAATCTCTGTGAGTAACAGATTGTGTAAAGATATGTTCAAATGGTTATATTTTGAATACTGAACTGAATTGTTTATTGAATGAATGTATGTCCTGCATTTCGAACTGTATTGTGGCATCCTTAGCACCCACTGTTATTGACTGCTACAGAGCTCTGTCGGTTTCCTTGTGGAACCATACTGTTTGATGGCCATCATTATTGTTGGGTCTGTTAAGGCCCGGTCCTTTTGGACCTACTGTTTATAGGCTAATGGGTGTACCACATATGACTGATTGATTGAAATACTGATTGACTGAAATACTGAAAGATTGAAATACTGTATAATGAATTGATTTCATTACTGTAAGGGACATTCATTCATAACCTCTTTACACGTTATGTTATTCACTGGGCTTTAGCTCACTGTTTATATATATATGTAGGTTCTCAGCAACCAGACCGGAGCTAGGAGCGTGGGTCGGTCCCCAGTTTTGTCAAGCCAGCCTATGTGCCTCACTGCGAGGTTCCGAGACGCCATGCCATGGCTTGGGGTGTTTTTGTTTCCCCCACCTGTCTCCCTACTGTATTGTACCTTTGTATAGACTGTCTACTGTTTTACTGAACTGTTATCGAGGGATTGAGTCCTCGTACTAAATGTCTGTATATGATTGTATAGACTGTATATGTATGAATGCATAAAAATGTTTTTGACATACAGATTTTCACAGCTCAACGGACACTAGTTATTTACTGTATTGGCTTCCGCCAGGCCCTGTACTCTATTTAACTGTTTTACTGTTCAGCAGGCCTTCGGTAATCTCGGATTACTGGCCGGTTACGGTGCTAAACCCATAGGGCCGGGTTTGGGTCGTGACAGCGAGTACCTACGGCAGACAACGAAGTTGCTCACCTTCCTTGTAGTCAACTATCCCTCTGCCTACAACATCATCCTTGGTCGCACTGCCCTCAATGCTTTCCAAGCTATCACATCAACCTACCACCTCGCCATAAAATTCCCTACCGATCTGGGGGTCGGTACAGTAAGGGGAGAACAGACCATGGCCAGGGAGTGTTATGTTTCCTTGCTCAAGGAAGTCAAGCTGAAGGAGGCCATGATCATTGAAGGACTTGACGTCCGGGATGAGGACGAGCTGATCAGAGGAGAACCAGTGGAGGAGCTTGTTGAGGTTCCCATCGACCCCCACCAACCCAATAAAAACTGCCAAAATAGGTAGCCAACTATCTTCCCAAGCAAAGGCCGACCTTACTACCCTTCTGACCAAGCACAATGATGTATTTGCCTGGACCCATTCAGACATGTCGGGCATAGACCCTTCCCTCATAACTCACTGCCTCAGCATTGAACCCCATTTTTGACCTTACCGCCAAAGCAGCGCATCTTCCATCCGGAGCGCAATACTCTTATAGTCGCAGAGGTTGACAAGCTCCTCGAGGCCCAATTCATAAAAAACGTGGACTACCCTAAATAGTTTTCAAACGTGGTCTTAGTCCGCAAGAACAATGCAAGTTGCGACTCTGTGTCGATTACTCTGACCTAAACTGAGCTTGCCCCAAAGACAGCTATCCTCTTCCCCGCATAGATCTGCTGGTCGACGCCACGGCCGGTCATCAAATGCTCAGCTTCATGGATGCTTTCTCTGGGTACAACCAAATCCTGATGCACCCGGCCGATCGGGAACATACCTCATTCATTACCGATCGAGGTACCTACCACTACCGTGTGATGCCATTCGGACTGAAGAATGCTGGGGCCACCTACCAATGGTTGGTCAATGCCGTTTTCCATCATCAGATAGGTCGGAATATGGAAGTATATGTCGACGACATGCTAGTCAAGAGCAAACTCTCCACTGATCATCTGACCGACCTGCGAGAGACCTTCGCCACCCTATGTAAGTACCAAATGAAGCTTAACCTAGAGAAGTGTGCCTTCAGCGTAGGATTTGGGAAGTTTTTGGGTTTTATGGTCAGTCAGCGGGGCATTGAAGCTAACCTTGAAAAGATCAAGGCCTTGATTGAGATGTAGTCACCCAGAACGGTCAAAGAGGTTCAAAGACTCACTGGCCGAGTGGCGGCCCTCAACCGTTTCATTTCCCGCGCAACAGATAAGTGCCTACCATTCTTCAAGGTTCTTCGGCGAACTTTTGAATGGACCACTGAATTCGAAGAGGCTTTTCAGCAGTTGAAGCAATGCATGGCCAATCCCCCTTCTCTTTTCACAGGCAATTACGGGTGAGCCCCTCTTCCTCTATTTAGTAGTGTCAAGCACCGCAGTCAGTGCAGCTCTTATCAGGGAAGACGGCTCTGTCCAATGGCCGGTCTACTACATCAGCCGGGCTCTCAGGGGAGCAGAGCAGAATTACTCACTATTAGAAAAATTGTCCTTGGCCTTGGTCACCGCCTCCAAACGGCTCCGCCCTTACTTCCAAGCCCATTCCGTAGTGGTCTTCACCGACCAATCCTTGAGGAAGGTCATGCAGCAACCAGAACTTTCCGGCAGACTCATGCAGTGGTCAGTGGAACTCAGCCAGTTTGACATATCCTACCGGCCTCGAATAGCAATTAAGGGACAGACCGTCATAGATTTCATCCTGGAATTCACTAATCCTACCCCAACCACTGTCCCTCCACCCCCACCAACCCCTACCGAGCCAGAAGACCCCCATTCTTGGACTCTCAATGTCGACGGCTCATCCCGCAGGAAAGGTAGTGGGGCTGGCCTCATCTTCACCGCCCCAGAGGGAGGCTATTTCAAATGTGCTCTCTGTTTCTTGTTTGATGCTAGTAACAATGAGGCTGAATATGAAGCATTCATAGTAGGACTTCGCCTTGCCAAGGACATTGGTGTTAGCCACATCCGGTTGTTCAGCTACTCCCAGCTCATTGTCAACTAGATTACGGGGGAATTCGACGCCAATAAGGACACAATGCGGGCTTACAGGGATATGGCACTCCCCCTTGTTCGCCTTTTCAATACCTTCCACATCAAGCACATACCTCGGGCGAAAAACTCCAAGGCAGATGATATGGCTCAGTTGGCCTCTGCAGACCGATCCGACCTTAGCCATGGTGTCCGCCTTGAATACCTAGTCCACCCGGCCATCTCACCCGACCGACAAGAAGTGAAGTTCCTACAAAACAAACCCATCCCTTGGGTGTCCGACATCTTCCTATTTTTGACAACGGGGGAACTCCCAGATGACCAACAGTAGGCCGCCAAAGTCAAGGCCCGGTTGTCCAATTACATCTTGGTCAGTGGCATCTTGTACAAACGTAGTTTTTCACGACCATATCCGCGATGCCTCAATTCGACTCAAGTAACCTATGTAATGCGAGAAATCCATGAGGAAATTTGTGGTAATCATTCGGGCGGCAGGTCTTTAGCCCACAAAATACTCCATACTGGTTATTTCTGGCCAACTCTCAATCAAGATGCGACTAATTTTGTGCTCAAATGTGATAAGTGTCAGCGTTTTGCCAACATTCCCCATGCTCCTCCTACTGAATTGATCACACTCTGCAGCCTCTACCTATTTGCCAAATGGGGGATCGACCTAGTTGGTCCACTTCCCACCGGTCGAGGCCAGACCAAGTTCACGATTGTCGCCATTGATTACTTCACTAAGTGGGTAGAGGCAGAACCCCTTGCCACCATCACCGAGGGGAACACAACCAAGTTCATCTGGCAGTCGATCGTTTGCAGGTTTGGCATCCCTCAGGCCATCGTCTTCGACAACAGCAAACAATTCGACAACGCCAAATACAAGAAGTTCTGTGCAGACCTCGAGATTCAACAGTGTTTCTCTTCCCCCGGTCATCCCCAAGCCAATGGCCAAGTTGAGGTCACCAACCGTTCTCTTCTGAAGATCATCAAAACTAAGCTAGAAGCTGCTAAGGGACTTTAGGCTGAGGAACTACCGAATGTACTCTGGGATTATCGAACTACAACTCAGAGTCCCACTGGGGAAACCCCTTTCCGCCTCACCTACTGCGCTGAGGCGGTTATTCCGGTGGAAGTCGGTCTGTCTACTCCCAAGGTTTTACATCCAGATCCAACACTCACCGAAGAGCTCCGTCGGGCAGACCTGGACCTAATTGAAGAGCTCAGAGAAACCACTGCTGTCAGATTGGCCTCATACTAACAGAAAATGAGAACACACTACAACTGCAAAGTCCGACCAAGGGAGTTCACTGTAGGGGACCTTGTCTTGAGAGAAGGAACTCTTGCCACCAAAAATCCGACTGAGGGTAAATTGGTAGCCAAATGGGAGGGACCCTACATTGTGAAAGCCCGACCACGTCCAGGCATTTACCGACTTCAGGATATGGAAGGTCGAGACCTCCGGCACCCATGGCACGCCGAACACCTGAAACGTTACTTTCAATAAGCTCCTACTTTTGTATTGCTCAGTTATTGTATTTTCTTTTCAGCAAATTTACACATTCTTGATATCTTCTCATGCAATGTAACTTTTTGATTAACTGGGTTACACTTTCCTTGTCAACAATTATATATCTCAGCTATCTATATGGTGTCTCAATGACGTTCTGATTGCAGCACTCATGAAAAGCCTCAGCCAGACTGAGCATCAAAAAGCCTCAACCAGACTGAGCATCAAAAAGTCTCGTCTAGACCAAGCACTAAAAGCCTCATCCAGACCGAGCATCAAAAAGCCTCAGCCAAACTGAGCACAAAAAGCCTCAGCCAGACTGAGCATCAAAAAGCCTCGTCCAGACCGAGCATCAAAAAGCCTCAGCCCGATTGAGCATCAAAAAGCCTCACCCAGACTGAGCACTAAAAGCCTCGTCCAGACCGAGCATCAAAAAGCCTCAGCCCGACTGAGCATCAAAAAGCCTCAGCCAGACTGAGCATTAAAAGCTTCGTACAGACCGAGCATCAAAAAGCCTCAGCCAGACTGAGCACAAAAAGCCTTAGCCAGACTGAGCATCAAAAAGCCTCGTCTAGACCAAGCATAAAAAAGCCTTAACCCAATTGAGTATCAAAAAGCCTCAGCCAGACTGAGCACTAAAAGTCTCGTCCAGACTAAGCATCAAAAAGCCTTAGCGAGACTGAGCCTCAAGAGTCTCAGCCAGACTGAGCACAAAAAGTCTCAGCCAGATTGAGCACCAAGAGCCTCGTCCAGACGAGCGAGAAAAAACCTCAGCCAGACTGAGCCTGATGCACTCGGCCAGATCAATCCTCAACCAGACTAACCATAACAAGTCTCAACCAGATTGAGTGCCGCCATTCCAGGTCCAGACTGAGTTACTTGCAACATCAATTCTAGGTCCAGACTGAGTCACTTATAGCATCAGTGAAACTTCATGATTGTGGAATTCGTAGAACACTTAGTCACAATTCCAGGCCTAAAACTATATTTGGATTGAGTGATTTGGAGAGAAAAGAAAAGAAATGGAGTGATATATATTTTTCTTATTTGTTTGGATAACCTAAGTAGAGAGAAATGGGAAGAAATGGAGAGAAACTCATTTCTCTTATAAGCCTCATTTTCAATCTTCCCAAAAGTGGAGAGATTGGGAGAGAAAAGAAACCACTATTTTCATAATACCTATTTTGTCCCTATGAAAATAAAAGAAATAAAATGATTGAAAATATAAAAGGTTATTTTGGTAATATAACATAAAATAATTTCTTTTCTTTTCTCTTAATGAAACCTAACCAAACAAGAATGAGAGAAATCACAATCATTTCTTTTCTTTTATTTCTTCATTATCGAAACAAAAATGAAAGAAATCACAATCATTTCTTTTCTTTTATTTTCTCTTATTACTTAAGTAATCATTTCTTTTCTTTTCTCTCATAGGTTCCCAAACATAGTGTAAGTTCTTACACCACTTTTTACTTAGTCAAATTCCAAAGACGTTCTTATATATTTCCTTTACTAGTCAGATTATTTCCTCCCCCATCAAGCAGGACTCCAATAAACCACTCTCATCCATTTCGGTAGTGTGGCGAGCACAAATACATAATGTTATCATATTTTAAATTTCACTCTGCATTGATGAGTTCTTAACTTTACTCTGCATTGAGTTTTTATTACAAGTTCAATTTCACTATGCACTGAGGAGTTCTTAAATTTAGTTCTTATTACAAGTTTAACTCTATTTTGCACTTCACAATGAGTTATACACACGCCTCGCCCACGCCTCATTCATTTCAGTTGCACAAGCACTGACAATCAAATGAAAACATAATTAAAATTTTATTTATTCAGAAATTTGTACATGAGTTCATTATAACCATTCCAAAAAAAAAAAAAAAAAAAAAAAAACAAACAAACAAACAAAACAAAAACAAACACACAAGGTCTGTGCAAGGTTTTCTTCTTCTTCTTTAACCTACTCCTCTTCACTGGACACAAGGTCTTTTTTTTCAATACCCTCATCAAGGGGGGTCTGGGCCACATCGTCGTCGTTGATTTTCACACTACTCAGGTCCAAGTCTGGGAACAGCTCCTCAGCTTTACGGTTGAACATTTTCCAACCACTGTCCCAGAACTCAGCCATTTCGTGCTTATAAAAGTCTGATCGCTGGAAGATCTCAATCACTTCTGCCTCAGTCCTTCCACCAGCAGTTGTCCTTGACGGACCTGCTCCCCCAGACTCCTCCCTCGCCAAGCTGTTGGCGACCGCGGCATCCACTGCCATCTGAAATTCAGTAGACCCCTTGAACTGGTCCACTGCTGCAACATACAGATCGGGGTAAGCCACCCTTTCAGAGGCTGCCTTGGCCCTCTCTTCCTCTAGATCCTTCTGCAGGGTCGCCCTTTCAGAGGTTGCCTTAGCCCTCTCCTCCTCCAACTCCTTCTTCAGGGTCGCCCTTTCAGCAGTTGCCTTGGCTTTCTTTGCCTCCAACTCCTTCTAAAGGCTCTCCATTTCAGCAGTCGCCTTGGCTCTCTTTGCCTCCAACTCCTTCTGAAGGCTCTCTCTCTCCTCCACTACCTTTGCACGCTCGCCCTCCAGCTCTTTCTGCAGACCGTCAATCTTTACGTCTGCCTCATCCTTCTGCCTGACCAGCTTTTCATTACTGCTCATCGCCTTTTCATGTCGTTCGACCGCGATTGCGCAAGCTTTTTGAGCCTCTTCCAACCTCTTCTGCTCGCCAGCCAGTTGGAACTCGAGCGACACAACCTGGCGGCGTGTGTTCTCCAGCTCCACCTTGACCGCTTGCAAATCAGCGTGGGCACTCTCCTAACTTGCACTCTTCTTCTTCAACTTTGCAAGTTGAGCCTTGGCCTCATTTGCCTTGAGTTTTGCAGCCCCGCCTTTCTTAGTAGAGCCCTTGCTAAGGTGGTTACCTCCATTTGAGCAGAGTATAACCCCCTCAACAGCTCAACCTCATTGAATCTGGCTGCTAAGCGCACGACCGTCTCCTCCACGATCGCCACCAAGCGATCTGTACCTGTCCTGGCTGGGCCTTCTTCTCCCTCTAGCCGCCCAGCTACTACGCGAGCGTGGTAGATCGCAGTGGTCAGACCGATCCCCCCTCCTTGGGGAGCAGGACCCCCCTAGGGCTATTCTCCTAACTTTGGCTCAAGGCCAGTTGCCCCACCTTTTGCCTGCATTTTGGGGGCGACCCTCGTGACCCCTGAGACGATCTCCACCACTGTTGGGGCGATCTCCACAACCTCCAGTGTTGGGGCGACCTCCATCACTTCTTGGGCAACCACCCTTCCTGGGGTCTCCTCCACTGCTCCCATCTCTGCCTCTTTGGCCATGCTGGTCTTTTTGCCCATCACTTCCCTCCTCCTCTTCAAGGCAGGCTCTTCTTCACTCCTTCTCACCCTCCTCTTCTTCTTATTCAGAGTCTCCCTCTCCTTGTTCGCCTGTTCCTTCACAGGATCCACTGGGAGCGGTCGGGGCACAAAGTTGCCTAAGTCTTTCTCCCACAACGGCTTGGGGCGCGGTCGGATCTGCCCTCTCGCGACCAGCCTTGGAACAGGCCCCAGTTGGGACTCCTTATACTTGTCTGCCTGCACGAACAACCTCCTTTCCTCCTTCTCCTCCACTTTCCTTTGCACCTCCAACTTCTCCATTTCTGGACCCCCTCCTAATGGCTGCGGTCCCAAGTTTAAGGAAAACAGAACCGACAGTAGGACAAGCTCGTCCCACCTTACTCCTTTCTCCTCTCTCCAATCCCTCACCCTCTTCACTCGGTCCTCAGTCGCCTTGCCCAGCTTGGGCTCAACCGATTTGGTGGGCACCTTCTAAGTTATACGAACTTCCGCCCCGCCGTTTGCCGCCACAAAGAACCATCTTGGCCTCCATCCTTTTACCAAAGATGGCAGACCCGCCACCAGACCTCGTCCAGCCACCGCTTGCAGCGTAACCCAAGTGTCCTGCTGGCCGGAAGCCTTGTAGCACGAGAAGAACTCATTTACCGTCAAGGCCAACCCTCCTGTTGCTTGCGGCCAGGAACTCGCGCACGCCATCAATATTTTCCAGGTGTTTGGTATCAACTGACCTGGCGCCGCATCTAGTTTATCCAGCACATCAACCACAACTTGAGGAAGCGGTAGCCTCACACCTCCCTGCAATGCCTCCTCGTACAAGCTAAATTCCCCCGACCGTACATCCAATGCCCTCATGGTAGATGTCAGCAGCCTCAACCCTATTTCCAAAGGAATCTGGTACTTCCTCCTTATTCCCTCCAACTCCGCTGGTGTAAGAATGAATCTGTTTGCTTTTGTATGCCAGTGATCTGGTTCTGCCTGGCTGATTGGCTTTGAAGCTGCTATCATGGTGGAACCATGGACGGTACCACCAACTCCCCCACCCTCTCTGTCCTGTACTGCTGCGCTAACTCCACTGCATCATCATCACCAAGTGGATCTACCCTGGCACTCGCAGCTTCTTTTTGGGCCATTTCTATGGTATGTCTGCGAATCACTTCGGATGCAGGTGCAAGGAAATTTAAAAAGTGTTGCAGAGGTGTATCGTGAGCAACAAATAAATTAACACTTGGAATGTTTTGATTTTTTGTAAACAAGTAGGTGAATCGAATGATGCCAAAAGCCCACGGTTTGCCCGTATTCCAAGGATCCCAATTAATTTTTGCCAGTTTGAAAACTTTTCAAATCATCCGCCAAAACTATCTTTTTAACACCCATAATGACCTACCGTTTCATTTCTGCTCCAACGCCTAATCTCCCCCCACAAGATATTGCCACGTGTACGACCACGATCCACTGTCTCCTCCCCTTACCCTGTCTTTTTCACTTCAAATCACCACGTGACACGCTGCCTCTTGAGCCCCGCGCTCCTCCACCTTACCCGTCGCGGTTGGCTCTCCTCGCAGTCGCCCCTTCCACTCGGCCAACCCTCGCGGTCGGCCCTCTTCGTGGTCGCCCCCTCCACTCGGCCATCGTTCGTGGTCGGTCCACCTCATGGTCGGCCCTTCCGCTCGACCCTCCTCGCGGTCGGCCTTTCTCGTGGTCGGTCATCCCACTCGTCCACCCTTCGCGGTCGGTCCATCTCACGGTCGATCCACCCCCTCGGTCACCTCTGTCGATCGACCTCTATACTGCCATTCCCTGACATCCTCATTCCCTTCATTAGTATTCCCTTCGTTGGACTAAAGCTGCACTCGGAAATGGGGGACTACTGACATGGCTAAGCCCACAAAGGCCATAGCCCACTATAAACAACCTAAACCCATCACTTGGAGCCTAGTACATAACCTAGCTGGTGGAGCCCAGAATAGCTGGAATCTAACATGGCACAAAGAGCCAATCACATTCAGACATATGGCAGGCAAAGGACAAGCCACATCAGCAGACAAAGATTTGCAAAGTTTTTGCCACTGCACATCACCATTAATGCAGCCCATCACAGTATTTATTACGACAATACCTCTCCGTCGGAACAGCACCCCCGTACCCTGAACAAGGTAAGCTACAGCATAGACTTTCGGCCAAGATGGCAGGTCGAAAGGAACATCGAAATGATTACCAGAGGATATAAACAAAGGTTGAAGACAAGAAGAAGGTTAAGCTTTCTATCTCCAATCTCTCTCTCTCTCTCTCTCTCTCTCTCTCTCTCTCTCTACATTCTACTTCCTCTACTAACTTGCTCGTCGGAGGGTTTACTGGGGGACTACCCCGTTCCTCGTTGAACTTGTTTGCAGGTTATCTGGTGGGCTTGATCATTCGGACGTGGGCTTGAGGAGCTTGGATCAATTCGATCTATCACTTGGAACAAACTGTATTATCAGTTTTTATTTATAAATTTAGTTATATATCACCACAATTTTTATATAGAATTTAATTTCAAAATAATGTGACAATGACAAAAATTATGTTCACACAACACTATTTGTTCTGTTTGTATAGCACTACTGCTATATAATTTTTTTATTTGTATATCACTATTACTTGTTCTATAATATGATAAAAAGTATCTATATTGCTTTTTTGTTTTTGTTTTGTACATATTCTAATATTGACTGAGAAATTTATTTACAAATTTAATGATGTTTTTTTAAAAATTTATAATTATAATAATGTATCTTTTATTCTAATTTACATACAATAGTTTTGCTATAAATAAAATAATTTTAATTTAGTGGTCAATTTTAAATATGAAATTTATTTGGCACCCCCCTCCCCCTTCCCCCTTCTCCCTTCCCTCTCCCTCTTTCTAATTCTTGCGTCCTCCACTGACTACTTGTGCTGTCAATAATGCTAGGTAGCTTAAAATTTTGTGACTTAAATGGCTCAAAACGACGTCGTTTTGAGTGTAAATGAGTGTTAAACAACGTCGTTTTGATAGATTTGAGCCATTTAAGTCACAAAAATTTGAGTTACCAAACATTTTGGCTTGTGCTATTTCAATGAAGAAGAAAGGTTGCAACTTGCAGGCAAAGTTTTGGCTCGACTGGGACTAGCTACTTGTGATATTTAATTCTTGCGTCCTCCACTGACTACTTGTGATCCATCAAATAATTTTTTTCTTTCGCCGAGCAAATCAATCTTGGTTTCTCTTCTTTCACTCTAAGATTTAAACATGATCTAAAATACTAATCTTAATTTAAATTTTAGGGTAAATTACAAATAAACTTCATGAAATTTGTTTCAAATATGAATTGCTTCTATAGTTTGGAGAATTATAAACACCTCATTGTTGGAATTTTTTATTTAACAAAATAAACAAAAAAGAAAAAAAAATCTAACTTCTCTTTTATACAATAATAAAATTACTTAAAATTTTAATTGAAGTAAAATTTTGACATTATTAAAACTATTAATTGACTTGATAATTTATTAATAAAAATAGCCATTTGTTATGAAGTAAAAAGCTTTAAGAACGAAATGCAATTTTCAAAACTATATAAAATAATTCGTATCTTATGTAAATCTCAAAAATATATTCCTAATTTATCTTACTTCGGTGGGTTGAAATAAGACAAATTAACAACAACTACTTGCAACGGTGGACCCAGGGGGACTAGAGCCGGCTGCAATTTGTATTATTATAGGTTGTGTTTGGTTTCTTCTTTGCTAATTGCAAAGATGGCCCCCTTTTTCAGTTCTCCAGCAATGCTAGGTATCATGAAAAGTCTTTCATGAAAATAGTCATGAAAGATTTGTAACCTTTAGATTACACTTACAATAAAGCACCACATACTAATCAAGGTAATCTAAGGGTCACAAATTTTTCATGATCATTTTCATAAAAAAAATTTTATGATCTCTAACATTTCTCTTCAGTTCTCACCACAATTAATTAAATTAAGAATGTTTGATTAATGATTTATAGTTGTGTTTTTTATCACTCATAGTGGTTGTTTTATTTAGAAATTTAGTTATATATCACCACAATTTTTATATAGAGTTTAATTTCAAAATAATGTGACAATGACAAAAATTATGTTCATATAATATTATTTGTTCTGTTTGTATAGCACTATTACTATATAATTTTTCTATTTGTATAGCAGTACTAGTTCTATAATAGGAAAAAAAAAAAAAATCCATATAATACTAATTTGTCTTTTTGATTTTGTTTTTATTTTTGTTTTTGTTTTGTACATATTCTAATATTGACTGAGAAATTTATTTGCAAATTTAATGATATTTTTTAAAAATTTTATAATTATAATAATGTATCTTTTTATTATAATTTACATACAATATTTTTGCTATGAATAAAATAATTTTAATTTAGCAATCAATTTTAAATATAAAATTTAATTGCCACCTCCCTCCCCCTTATTCTAATTGCAACTTGCAGGCAAAGACTTTGATCTCACAAAATAATTTTTTCTTTCCCAGAGCAAATCAATCTTGTCTTCTCTTCTTTCACTCTACAATCTATTTCCTTCATTTTCCTAATCTCTGTTTCTACCTCTACAACTCGAAGAAAAAACAACAACATGGCTGCCGCCGTGGTTGGAGGAGCATTTCTGTCCGCCACGCTTCAAGTGCTGCTTGACCGTTTGGCTTCTCGCGAGTTCGTCAACTTTTTCCGTGCTCAAAAGCTTGATGATGAACTCCTCTGGAAGCTCAAGGCAACATTGCGGGGACTTAATGTTCTGCTCGATGATGCAGAGGACAAGCAGATCACTAACCCTGCTGTGAAAGACTGGGTGGATGAACTTAAAGTTGCTGTGTATCATGCAGATGATTTACTAGATGAGATTGCTACCGAAGCTTTGCGATGCAAGTCTGAAGCCAAGTACCATAACGGGTCAGACCAGGTACGAAGTCCCACCTTGATTTCTTCTTCTAGTTCATTTGATGCAGATATAGTGTCCAAGATAGAGAAGATCATTGGTAGATTAGAATGTTTTGCGAAAGAAAAAGATGTCCTCGGTTTGAGAGAAGTTGCTGGGCAAAAATTGTATCATAGATTGCCAACAACTTCTTTGGTTGATGAATCTGGTGTTTGTGGAAGGGATAATGATAAGGAGGATGTAATTAAGTTGCTGCTCTCGGATGAGGCAAGTGGTGGTAATCAGAAGATAGATGTGATTGCGATAGTGGGGATGGGTGGGGTTGGCAAGACCACCCTTGCTCAATTTTTATACAATGATGGCAGAGTGGATGATCACTTTGATATAAAAGCATGGGTTTGTGTCTCTGATGAATTCGATGTTGCAAGGGTTACAAGAACAATTCTTGAGGCATTCATTCCGCAGGGTTCTGATACAATGGACCTTAGTAAAAAGGACCTTAATCAGCTTCAAGTCAAGCTCAAGGAATGCTTGAGTGGGAAGAAATTTCTTATCGTTCTCGACGATGTTTGGAATGAGAACTATGATAACTGGGATAGCTTGAGGAGTCCTTTTAGATATGGAGAACATGGGAGCAGGGTTATTGTTACAACGCGCAATGAGAGTGTTTCATCTATTATGCAAACAGTTCCTATTCATCATTTGCAGCAATTACCGGATGAAGATTGCTGGAAATTGTTTGCCAAACATGCATTTGAGAAGGGAGATTGCGGTGCACATCCAAACCTTGAAAGGATTGGTAAACAAATTGTGAAAAAGTGTAAAGGTTTGCCTCTAGCAGCAAAAACATTAGCCGGTCTTTTACGCTCTAAACGGGATGTTGAGGATTGGAATAATATATTGAAAAGTGGAATATGGGATTTGCCAAAGGAGAAAAGCAATATTCTTCCAGCCTTAAAATTGAGCTATCATTACCTCCCTTCGCATTTAAAGAGATGCTTTGCTTATTGTTCTATATTTCCTAAAGATTATGAATTTGAAATGGAGAGATTAGTCCTAATGTGGATGGCTGAAGGTTTTGTTGAGCAACCAAGAAGTAATAAAACGAGGGAAGAGGTAGGTTATGAGTGCTTCTATGAATTGCAAGCAAGGTCATTTTTTCAACGGTCAAATGCCAATAAATATTGTTTTGTCATGCATGATCTTATTAATGATTTAGCTCAAGCTGTGTCTGGAGATTTTTGTTATTATATGTTAGAGGACGACAACACACATCATGTTTCTGAAAGGGTACATCATTTCTCATGCGTTAGAGGCAAATTTGATGGCTTTGAAAAATACAAGCTAATTAATGATGCTAAGTTTTTAAGGACTTTTCTAACACTAAATCCTGTGGGCTATTCTTATATGCGGTTTGGCAATAATTTTTGGTTGAGCAAAAAGGTTTTGGATGATATTTTACCGAAACTAACATCCTTACGGAGCTTGTCTTTGCCATGTTATAAGATTATGGAATTGCCTCATTCAATTGGAAATTTACTACATCTACGGTATTTGGATCTTTCTTACACAGAAATCAAACAATTGCCTGAATCAGTTTGTACCATGTATAATTTAGAAACATTACTGCTATATAATTGTCATCAGCTAACTACCTTGCCGATAAATCTTCGAAACCTAATTCAATTGCGCCATCTTGATATTACTGGGACTAATTTACAGGAGATGCCAATGCAAATGAGTCAATTAAAAGGCCTCCAAGTTTTAACTGCCTTTGTGGTGGGCAAGTCCAAGGGGTTAGGCATTGAAGAGTTGAAGGAGTTTCGTCATCTTCAAAGGAGGCTCTCCATTTCAAGTTTGCAAAATGTAACTAATGGCATGGGTGCAATGGAGGCAAAATTGGAGGAGAAAATGTACCTTGAAGAATTGGTACTTGAATGGAGTAGCAGTACCAATGATTCACAGAATGAGAGAGATGTTCTTGACAAGCTAAAACCTCATACAAACTTGAAACGCTTTGAGATTAAAAACTTTGGTGGTACAAGATTTCCAGATTGGTTGGGAGATAAATCATTTTGTAATATAGTGCATTTGTCTCTTGACAATTGTGAGTATTGCTTTTCCTTGCCACCATTTGGTCAGTTGCCCTCTTTGAAAGAGCTTGAAATTTCAAGGATGCAAGGAATAACAACGGTAGGCCGTGAATTCTATGGAGGTATTTTTTTAAGCAATCCATTTCAATCTCTAGAGACTCTTAGATTTGAAGAAATGTTGGAGTGGGTGGACTGGAAAATAATAGAATCTGGAGAGTTCTCTAAGCTTAAAAAGCTTCAGATAATCAAATGTCCAAAGCTGATTGGAGGCTTACCCAAACACATTCCATCTTGTGTGAGACTTGAGATTCGGGAATGTTCAAGACTTACAAGTGGATTAGTATTGAAAGAATGTGATGGGGTAGAATTGGGGTGTCGAGGTTTGTCTTCCCTTGCAAACCTGGAGATTTCAGATATGCCTAATTTAAAGGAATTGACACCCGAGCTGTGCACTTTAACAAATCTGAAGAGTTTCAGGGTACGGAATTGTCCAAGCCTATTGTCATTCCCAGATACCGGGTTGCCCCCCATGCTTACATACCTTCAAATCTGGGATTGTAAAGTTCTAGTGTTCCCCAGATCTGAGGATATGGAGAACTGCTGCAGATCCCTTGAAACTTTGTACTTAAAATGCTGTGATGCTCTCAAACCCATGTGGCTTGGATTCTTTCCAAAGCTTCGATCTCTAGAAATTCTAGCTTGTACAAATTTCAACAGTATTACAGATCTAAACATGCTTGGACTCCAAAATTTGACATCTCTCGAGTCACTTTTCTTAAATGCGTTCCCTAATCTGATATCTTTTCCCCGAGGAGGACTACCTGGACTCAGTCTGACTCACTTTGTAATCTGGCAATGTAAGAAGCTCAAGTCGCTACCTGAAGGAATGCATACCCTCTTCCCATCTCTTCAAGCACTAGAATTATTGGGTTGTCCAGAAATTGAGTCTTTTCCGGAAGGTGGGCTTCCCTCCAGCTTACATTCACTTGAAATCCGATTTTGCAGCAAACTTACCGCTCGCCGAAGAGAATGGGATTTGCAAAGGCTCCCTTCTCTTAGACACTTCAGATTAGCAGGTGCACATGTTTTAAGTTGGGGGCTGTCCTTTCCAGAAGATGGGGTGGAGTCCTTTCCGGAGGAGGGGTTGTTGCCCGCGACTCTTATGTCACTCCGCATTGATTATCTACCAAATCTGAAATCGTTGAACAACAGGGGCCTTCAACTCCTTGGCTCCCTCAAATACATGAAGATTGAGAGATGCCCTCAGATCCAATCCTTGGTCGAAGAGGGGCTTCCCACCTCTCTCTTTATGCTGGAATTGATTGACTGTCCAATGCTAAAACCTCGTTACCTCAAGGGGGAAGGACAGGACTGGCATAAGATTGCTTGTGTCCCTGTTATACACATGGATGGTGAAGTGATCTTTGAGCAACTCACTCTTCGTCCAGCAATGGATTCTCGACCTGCTACACTGTACGTATTTCCACATTCACTTCACAAGCTATTAGTTCTATTTTTTTTTTTTTTTTTTTTTGTCTGTCAGTATTGATCATAAACTTGGCTTTGAGTAATGATATACAAATAATAATATTTTGATTTTTTTTTTGGATTTATTTTTTTTAAGATATTAAAAAATATTTAAGATAATTTTATTTATTTATTTTAAATATATAATTTTTATTTAAATATTTTTAATTTTTTTATTTTACTTTGTGAATATTTTAATTTTTTTAATTTCAATATTTTAAACTTACAAACAATACAACTCCACACTCAAATTGTAACTAAGAAAAATGATTTGTGCCTAATTTTTTTGCACCGAATACTCCTAATGCCGAAAACGACGTCGTTTTGGGCATTATTATTATTATTTTTTTTTCTTCTTCTTCTTTCTTCTTCTTCCATTTTCGGAGCTAAACCAGAGAGGGAGAGGGAGAGGGAGAGGGAGAGAAAGAGAAAAGAGAAAGGGAGAGAGAGAGAGAGAGAGAGAGAGAGAGAAAAGAGAGGTGGTTCGCCGGTCAACGTTGTCGTCGGCCCAGCCCCGATCGTCGCAGCACCACCGCCGTCGCCTCCGGCCCCGCCTCCGCCTCCTCCCACTGGTATGGCCCCCTCTAGTCCACTCCTCCTCCTTCCTCCTCCCTCCTCCTCCTTCTTCTTCTTCTTCTTCTTCCTTCTTTTGCTGAAAAAAAAAAATGGAATTCGGGGCATTCGGGGGAGCTCAAATTCGAGCTCCCAATCAATTCTCTTGTAACTAAACACATAACTCAAAACTTAATTTAAAAACTATTTTCAAAATTCATAACCAAACACATAATTTGAAACTCCACACTACATTTAAAACCCCACACTCAAATCGTAACCAAACACATAATAAAAAGAATTAAAATATTTAAAAATATATTTATAAAATAAAAAAATATTTAAAATAAAAATTATATATTTAATAAAAAAATTAAAATTTTAATATTTTTAAAAAAAATATAGCACACAAATGTATCAAATATAGTGCACATAAAAACAAACAAATAAATATTTAAAATATAAAAAAATTACCCTAAAACAATAAAATTAAGAAATCTTTTAAATATTTAAAAAGAATAAATTCAAAAAATTTCAAAATACAACTCAAACAAAACTCTTTTCAAAACTCATAACCAAACAAATTTTCTCTTTTCAAAACTCATAATTCAAAATATGACTCCACACTCAAATCATGATTCTAAAAATAATTTCATAAAACAAAATAAAAAAAATTTATTCAGCGTGTTTGGTTTGAGTTTTTTTAATTAAGTTTTTTGAAAACTCAATTTTTTGGTTTTCGTGTTTTTTTGTTTTTAGTGAATATTTTTAAAATTTTAAACATTTTTTTTACTTTTTTAGAAGCACCTTACTTAAATGTATCTAAAAAATAAAAAAATTGTGAAAAAATATTTTAAAATTTTAATAAATACATAAAAATACAAAAAATGTACTGAATTTTCGTTTTTTTTTTTGTATTTTTGTATTTTTGGTATTTAGTGAATTTTTAAAAAGTTTTTTTCACAAATTTTTTACTTTTTAAGTATATTTATGTTAGGTATGTCTAAAAAGTAAAAAAAAAAAATTTGCTTAAAATAATAAAAAAAATTCAATAAATGTAAAAAAATACGGAAAATAAGAAAGTAGAATTTTCTGAAAAGCGTTTTTGAAAAAACACAACCAACCAAACTCAGTCTTGGATGTCCAAAAATGTCCAGGATGGAGCAATGGGAGATCTTTCAGGAATGTCTAAGATGTTGATGATCTTTTACCATGATGTTGAAGTAAATGTGTAACCCTCTCAGCTTCAACTTTCAACTTTTACAGGTAACTTTTTACAATAGTTTGCTGGTCTTATAGAGTTCTTTTATTGCTAAAATTGGAAGTGAAGCACTCAGAAGTGTTTTTGACATTTCATGATTTTGAATTAAAACAATTCTGATGATGCAATTTGGAGGAATCGAAGTTGGATAAAAAAGATTGAGGGAAAGCTCAATCATAAAGTTCTTCTTTTTAACTTAGAACAAGACCAATCCAATTTTTGAGTCTTGGAGTAAAACATATTATGTGGAGATTCTTCTTCTTCTTCTTCTTCTTCTTCTTCTTCTTCTTCTTCTTCTTCTTCTCGTTCCAGCTATTGGATTGTTGAACATATTTGAATGTCAATGTTCTACATTAGAAACATGTTTTTATGTGACTCAGTTATGTTCTTGTCATAATCAGCTAAAAATTTGTGTTATGTAATGCCCCTTTTCAAGGAAAATGTGCACTTGTTGGTTCCTTTTCTAAGAAAGAGTGTACTTGTTTTTCATTTAATATTTTGCTTTTCCATATGGACAACCATATTACAAATACAGGAATTTGTGTTATTATTCTTTCTAGTTTTACTGGCACTTTGTGCATTAGTTTGCTAGTCTTATAGAGTCAACACATTCATCAATTTCTTATTGCTTGTGAATGAAAACAGTTTTGAATATGCGACAGAAAGGAAATAAAGTTAGATAACATAAATCAGAGGTAATGCTTTCTTTTTTGGATTGCCACTTCTCAAGTTCTGTGACAATTTCCATAGAGTTCGGCTTATAGCTTAGAAGAAGGTCAATCCAATCTCTGTGGCCTGGAGTCAATTCACTTTTTAATCTGTTAAAATCTTGTTACCTCAGTATTGAATTAGTTATTTAACAAAATACATAAGGGGCCAGGACTTAATTAATGCATTAATTGTGAAAGGGCAATATCATCCCTCAATGTCAAAAGTATATTTTTGAGAAAATTACTAATTAGTGGTAATTTGAGAAAGCAGTTACATATTTATTATAAAAAAAAAAATAGTTATAATTATTAATAATTATAAACTTCACTATTTATTTGTAATTATTTTTTAAATTTTACATTGATACGAAATTTTTACTATTTTCTTTCCCTCTTGGATATCTTCTCCTATGTTTACCTCTTTCCCTTCTACCTTTTCTTTTTTTCTTTATTTATTTATTATCTAAACTGCCACTGGGTATTCACATCACAACACAACAATCATTCCGTCATAGTTTCCGATGCAGCTCCATCTCTACTGGAGAATAGAAAGCAAATTTAAGAGATGATAACCTTTCAAATTATGCCGGTCCATGATTTAGCTACACATCTTCATTCTAAATGGCCTTGTGGTAAATGGTAATCAAATTATGGCTGTACCACCAAAAATTATTGCATCTAGATAAAAATTTAAAATCTAAGAAAAGATGCTCCTACCTCTCTCTCTCTCTCTCTCTCTCTCTCTCTATCTCTCTCTCTCTCTCTCTCTCTCTTAAATTGGGCTTTAATAGTGTAGAGTATGAGCTCTAAATCAGTATTAGGCTATTTGTTTTTGGGGGAAGTGGATTTTTATAGGAACCCTCATATTCTTGAAGTAATGTTGTCAAGAGCACAAGACATATTAAGCAGAACACTAGCTTGGTTAAAGTAGTGTTAAATATGTAAACATGAATTCATTTTCTATTCCAAATCCGTTAAGTGCTTGCCATTTGCTTCTCTTGCCCTGACTGAGGTTTTCCCTTCAATCCCAAAAGTGGTTCCTGAAAATAAGTCCTCATTTGTGACACTACAAGGTGCTTCCACGTTGCATATCTTGCTAGTGTGATGCTTTAAATTTGCATTTATTAGAAGCTGATCTTTTTCTTCATATGTGTGTGTTAAGTTATGGACTATTGTGCTGTCACTACTGCATTTTAATTGTTTGTTTCACTCCTTGCACTAGATATCGTTCAACTTGGGTTTCTACCAAGAAATGTTGCAAAATGGGTTGCTCCTTTATCAGATAGTGGCTTATTCAGGTTTTCTAGATATGTTTATTCAAAAGAAGTACTTGTGACTGCTTTAGAAGGAAGCATCAGCACAGTGCAAATGATACTGTATGTGTCACAGGTGATGTTTAAGTCATATACTGGATCCTTTTGTATTGCAGCTTATTTACTATGATAGTATGTTTATGCCAAGTTTTGGTGGTGTTATCTTGCTCAGGGACCTACCTTTTCAGACATATCAAAAGTAGTGCAATCTGAACTTGTTTCTGCAATATGTTCATTAGTTGCATCAATTCAGAGGTCTACAGGCCTCTGGCGACTTCAAGAGGTAATAGTGATGAAGTTTGTGAGATTATAGTTTTTCCTTTAGTATGTAGGAACATTCAACTGTGGTGTGATTTGTGATTGGGAGGGCTGCATTGGAAAACTAAATCATATGCTGTATTGTTTTGGAGCAACCTGTGTAATTTTTGGAGGTTTCCTCAAATGCAACTGGGAGAAGTTGGAACATTTAGATCCAAGGGGAACATTGGCCTTCCATGCTTCTGCATCTCTTGTACACAGTTTCTTACAGTTCTAATGAGAAACCTATTTTGCAGGCATGGGCATTTTTTATGTGTCAGTCAAGTGTTAATTCATCACTTTGTTGTTGGAAGATTTGGATTTGCATATATTTACATGTTTATGAATGCATAACTCATTTTATGTTTCGAAAATTGTTAATAAAATATGGATTAGTTTGTAAAACATGGTAGAAAAGATTTTGAGTCTAGGTTCCGTCTATGCACAAAAAACTTCTCTTATTTATTTATTTATGTTTTTGTTTTCCTGTTTAGCAAAAATGTATTTGTTACACGGTCTTAGGTAAAACTTAACCCCAAAAGCTAGCTATTGAGGTGGGGTGCCCTCACACTTATTCATGGTAAGTAATGTGAAAATGTGCTATGAAATTACTTGAGCAAGCAAAAGCACCTTAAATTGGTGACTACTTGGAAGTTGTATATTTAATAAAATGGAAAAAATGAAAGTGCTAAATATTGGGATTATGGATCAAAGATTAGAAAAGTTCAATTTGAATCTTGTTGAAGCTACTAGTTCTCCAAAAAATTCAATCTGATTAAATATGTATTTGTTCCTGTCCTCGAAACAGTCATCTTATCCTTTTGTTCCCTTAAGTTTGACATTTATCTTCTTTTTGTTTCTTTTGTTTGCATCAGATTTTAAGTCATTACAAATGGCTAGAATATTTGGAAACTGATTTTGTTTTCGTTGAGTGTTTTCTTGTATAATACTAGACTCTTCTCCAGAAATTTGAAATATATCTATCTCAGTTTACTTGTCTGTTCTATTGTCAAGGTTTATCCTCAATTGGGTCAGTCACTGCACAGTTTTTAGCTGCATTTTCAGCAACATCTGGAAAGACATCAGTGCAGTTCTCTGAGTCTGAGGAGTCTGATCTAGATGTAAGAAACTTTTACTATTTGCTATTCGTGTAGCATGAATTAAAATCTGAAATACTTTAATCTTTGGAATCAGTAGTTCATTCATTGTTAGTTGTTTACAGTGGGGCTGCTGGAGTGCAAGTCAAGAGATAAGAAACCCATCCATTAGAATCATTTTTCCCACAATTGAAAGAGTGAAAAATGCAAGTTGTGGAATCTTAGCTTCAAAATACCTTGTGTGTTTCTCGCAGGTATCCTGACCTTTTGATTACCTGCAAGATAATTTAATGGTTTTTAACTAGATTCCATGTGTTAGTTGCTTTGTTTCTTTGTTTTTTTTCTTTTTTTTTTAAAAAAAATAAATTATTCCTGATTTTTATATTTCACTAAGGTATGGGACAAAAGTATAGGTGTGCAACTAAGTCCCACACAACCCTACTGAGATTTATGAGGAATATCTCATCTTTAGCCTGGTTAATTCATATATTTCGAATGTAAAAAAAATTAAATTAAAATAAAATGCCTCTTTAAATCCATGTGGGATTGGTGATTGACTGCCACTTCAATTGGTCTAAGGATTTGCGGAAATAAGCAAATATCAAATCAATAGTGCTTGCAAGTGAAACATAAAATCTGTTTTCTTTTCCAGTTAAAATAAAAATGAAGATATAGCAGTATTTTTTTGCAGCTTTGACTTTCCATTATTATCTTAGTGTTCATTTCTTCTTGTTTAATAGTCAATCAGCTTTTTTTTTTTTTTTTTTTTATTTCCCTGGTATCACATAGTTTGCTTAATGTTGTTTTTTTCCAGAAAACATGGCAAAGGTTAAGAAACGTAGGCATGATTCATGATACGATTCCTTATCCCAACGATAGAGTCAATCATCCCATGCATGTCAAGGTAAACACATTCCCTCCTTATTGTTCTGAAGTCTGTCTCTTCCAAGATTCCTTTCTTTTTTATTTTTTTTTTGGATCAGCAACAAAAGGAAATTCTATTAAAAAAGAAAAGAGTACAAAAATAGGACAAGATGTCCTCTACAATAGAAGAGAAAACATCAATCACCAAAACTAAGAAACAATTTAACCATCACATATCACTTTTCAATCTCTAGAAATAAAATATAATAATAATAAAATGAAATCCCTTTAAAAGGAGTCGAAATGGAAGTCCAAAATAATGCCAAATGACATACTCTATCCCACAAAGATGTTGTATCATCAAATTTGTCCTCAAAGATCCTTGCATTCATTTCCAACCAAATCACGCAAAAATTGTGTAGACAACACAATGACACATCACTTTTGCTTTCATCGTACCTCCATAGTCCCAAAAATCCAGTGAAATCATTACTAAACAAGATCCGGGGCCAGCCATTGGACATCAACCAAACGAAAGAGACGATGCCATAGATCCAAAGTCACAGGACAATGCAAGAATAAGTGATCCAAAGCCATATTAAGTTTATTCTGTGAAGTTGAGTCATTCTTCACTTATGAGATGGAAATCTAACATACTGTTCTGGAACGGAGATTATTTGATTCAAATAACGACTATAATGGATCTCAGCTCAATCCATACGAACTTATGCGAAAGGTAGCCATTTCAAATTGAAACATACATCACATGTGTGAAGCATCCAACTTCTGAGGACTGCTGGATTACCATCTCATGATATTTTCTAACAACCTATCCTATGAATTCAATCACTTCTCAGTCCAGAAACCCATCTGTGTTTTAAAAGATCCATGGCCACTTAGGTAAAATGCGATCTCTGTTTTAAAGAAAGTATTTTTGAATGTCATCTTTATTTTATTTGACACTAGATCAAGAGTTAATCCTCCACCTTCCAACAAATAGCCTGTTAATTACCTTCCAAATCGCTAATACAAATTAACCTTGCACTGCTTTGAAATTAGCTTCCAGAGAGAAGTTGTTGTGGCAAGAAGGTAGAACCCAACCCACAAAAGAAAAGGAAAATTACAATTCTTTGTTAACCAATGACCATGACTATTGTGCTACAAATCTGTCACCTGAAAGCATAAATGTTGACATCCAAATTTTTTGAATTGATCTGACAAAGCTTGTACATCCAAAATTTTGCTTCATATGGCTTATTTGGAGAGAGCATAACACGAGAACATTCCAAGGTGTTGAGGAGCATGTGCATAGAATCAAGAGCTTTTTCTTGTGCATTTCGTATTGCTGGTCTTTTTGGAGGGTTTTGCCTTCCATAGACAATCTTTTTGACTATCCTTTCTGGTCTTTGGAGGTTATTATGGTGTAACATCCTTCCCTTTTTGTATTGGGGTTTCCCTTCCATTTTTAGTTAATGAATTTTAGTTGCTTAGCCCCCCCCCTCCAAAAAAAAAAAAAAAAACAAACAAACAAACAAACAAAAAAATTTATATTATGCATACAACATATCATACATTGAGTTACAAAGCCTCAGTCTTGTACCAACTCAACTCTATCAACCTTCAATCTTTAATTGTCTTTACTTTTAAAATTCTTCATGCGACTGTGATTAAGGAGACTAGGAATGTGACTCAACTTTTGAGGAGCCTTTAAGGCTTATTTTATATGTTCCTTCCTCTTCTTGCATAGGAAGTTCCAATCCGTAGCGTTGCTTCCTCTCCCTAATTCCTCCATGGTGTTGCTTTCGCACCATCTCTATGTCACTTTTATTCTCTTCTTTTTTCTCATTTTCCAAGTGTCAGCATTGAATCGAATATAGAAGAGATTTTCAATTTGTGCTCAAGGTCATGCTTGGGTTTTCATGTATGCATGAATGATCATGATCTCAAACATTAGCACATCATATGATGTATCGGAGTAATCTTATAATATTATGATATAATAGACAAGTATGAGAAGATTGTTCTCTCCTAAAATCAATTACTTTTTGTGGTGCTATGTCTTAGTGTTATGTGAAGTAACAATTTAAGCCATAGTATGTGTAACAACCCTCGTACTGATTACCGATAAAACCACTGAATTACATACTGATTACTGCTAAACTGAACTGATAATGACTGATAATCAAATTAATTGAGGTACTGAATGGACTGATTGAAAACGAAACTGAAATTGAATGAGTTTATCTATTGAATTGCATATTGCATCTATTTGATTGATTGATTATCTGTTTGAATTCATAGGTTTAAACTGCTAATTGAAGGCCTTATCGGCGGCCGAATTAGGAACCGTTTAGAGTTTTGGGATCAGTAGAATATTTGCGATTTTATAGTATATTTATCTGAAAATTGATTAGGAATGATTAAATTAGATTAATTTGAGCCAATTAAAGAGTTTGCCGTAATTACGGAAATGCCATTGAGTGGCCTTGTTTGTTCTTGTCATTTGAAGCCTTGTTTGCACTTAATCAAAACATATCATCAGCCCCTATTCTTGAGCTCAACCGACCAAACAAGAGGGAGAGAGAGAGAGAGAAGAGGTTGATTTGGTGATTTTGGCTTGGATTTTGGTAGATTTGAAGTGTAGATTGTCAAATTGATTTCCTAGGCTCTCAATTGAAGACTTAGGTAAGGAAATCATCATCTTCTTGTGGTTCTTGAGCTTCATCTAGCATGTTTTATACCCCATTGTAGAATCAAACCATGGTTTAGTGTATAGAGGTTGAATTATGTTGAATTTGAACTCCATTGTTACATGCATGGCCATTTTAGTGTATTTTGAAGTTGAATTCATGGTGGATTGTACATGCATGTCCATGTTTAAGTTAAAGTCCATGTTTTCATTTTGTTTTCCCACTATTTAGCTCAATTGAGCAAGGATTGAAGCTTGATTTTTGGTTTAAAGTTCATACATTGCATGTTTTGAAATTGTTCTTGAAAATGGGTTTGAATGTTGGATTTTATTGACTCACCTTTGGGGCTTGAATTCACAAATTGGCTTTAGAAACTTGTTATTCATTGTTTTGGGATGTATTTTCCAGAATTTGGGCCCAAGAGGTTGAGTTTTTGGTTGTAGAATGCTTGGTTCGAACTTGGAAGACAAATCTGGAAATTCCAGATTTTGCTTCCTCGCTCGAGCGAAGGATTCCTCGCTCGAGCGAGCACCTTTATTCAGGGCTCCGCTCGAGCGAGCATCGAGCGTGGTATCGCGCGTAAAAATCCAGCAACCAGTACTTTTACTGTTTCATCAGACCGCTCGAGCGAAGGATTGGTCGCTCGAGCGAAGCCTTTGATTTTGCAACCTCGCTCGAGCGAAGGTAGGCTCGCTCGAGCGAGACCCCTGTTTTCAGCAACTTTTGAATAATGCCTTCCAACTGTATTTTTGCATCCTCATCCCATCCTAGGCATTCTTAGGCCTAGTTTAAGACATCTTAATGAGGATTTAGACATAGAACCACACCGAGCAAATTTAGGGATTTAATTATCATCCTTCCAACTGTGAAACTTAGTGTGTGTTCTATTTGTTAACTGTTTAGGGTTGGCTCGCGGGGACGCGCTCTAGCTGCTATTAGCCCTATCTCTGTGAGTAACAATTGTGTAAAGATATGTTCAAAATGATGATCTTTTGAATACTGAACTGAAATGTTTATTGAACTGCTATTGTTTACTGAATGAATGTTTGTCCTGTATTCTGAACTGTACTGTGGCATCCTTAGCACTTACTGTTTACTGTTACAGAGATCTCTGTCGGTTCCCTTGCGGAACCATACTGTTTATTGACTGATGGCCATCATTACTGTTGGGTCTGTTAAGACCCGGTCCTTTTGGACCTACTGTTTATAGGCTAATGGATGTACCACATATGACTGATTGACTGACATACTGAAAGACTGAAATACTGTTTAATGAACTGATTTCATTACTGTAAGGACATTCATTCATAACCTCTTTACGCATTATGTTATTCACTGGGCTTTAGCTCACTGTTTATATATATATGTAGGTTCTCAGCAGCCAGACCGGAGCTAGGAGCGTGGGTTAGTCCCCAGTTTTGTCAAGCCAGCCTATGTGCCTCACTGCGAGGTTCCGAGACGCCATGCCATGGCTTGGGGTGTTTTTGTTTCCCCACCTGTCTCCTTACCGTTTTGTACTACCGTATAGACTGTCTACTGTTTTACTGTACTGTTATCGAGGGATTAGGTCCCCGTACTGTATGCTTGTATGTAATTGTATAGACTGTACCGTTCTGAACTGTATGAATGCATGGAAAATGTTTTTGGCATACAGATTTTCACAACTCAATGGACACTAGTTACTTACTGTATTGGCTTCCGCCAGGCCCTGTACTCTGTTTAACTGTATTACTGTTCAGCAGGCCTTCGGTAATCTCGGATTACTGGCCAGTTACGGTGCTAAACCCATAGGGCTGGGTTTGGGTCGTGACAGAGTGGTATCAGAGCGATACTTAACCACGAGTTATACCGCACACACGTGTCCAAATGAGCTATAGGGTGTCCTAGAAAAGCAATTAGGGCATCTCATGAACTTGAAAAGTGTGTGCTTATGACTAACTGATTATATGTTAAAATTTTAAACTGTTTAACTATGCAACCGCTTATAATGATAACTGTTATAACTGCTTATAGTGAAATGGATAACGTGAACACTGCAAATGAAACTGAATCATCATCCTCTGAGGCCAGAATGGCCAGACTTGAACAAATGATGGGACTGATAATTGAAAGACTGGATCAACAACCGAACCAACAGCCCCCACCTCCTCCTCCTCCTCCGGTGCAACCGGAACAGAATGTACAGAATGTGAATGCTAATGAGGTGGACATTATCGCTCTTACCCAGAAATTCAGCAAACTGAAACCGCCATCCTTTCAGGGAGGCCTTGAACCGCTAAAGGCTGAAGCTTGGGTACTTGAAACAGAGAAATTATTTGAAGTGTTTCCGTGTTCCGAAGCCAACAAAGTACTGTTAGCAACCTTCACCCTTCAAGAAGAGGCAAGAAGGTGGTGGATGTTGACCCGCGATGCGAATACTATCATGACTTGGGCTCAGTTCAAGGAGTCCTTCTTTGAAAAGTATTTTCCCCAGTGCATTCGGGACAGAAAAGTAACGGAGTTTGAACAGCTGAGACAGGGCAAAGTGTCAGTTGCAGAGTATGAGAAGAAATTTACTGAACTTGCTAGGTATGCACCACACATGGTGGACACCGAATATAAGAAGGCCAGAAGGTTTGAAGGAGGCCTTAGTGTTGCTATACTGGACCGAATAAATGTTTTGAAACTACTGACGTTTGTGGGTGTTCTCGATCAGGCGTTGATGGCCGAGTCAAATATTGCAGCAGTGAAACAATCTGAAACACCAACAACTGAGTGGCAAGGCAAAAGGCAGGGTTTCAAATTTAAGAAAGGCAAGCATAACCCAGCAAACAAGAAACAGAATACGGGGTCGACGACTAGCCCCAGCCAAGGGAGTGGGTTTACTCCACCCTGCTCCGTATGTGGCAATAAGCACAAAGGGGTTTGCTACCAGATTTCTGGAGCTTGTTTCAGGTGTGGCAAGGTGGGCCACAGAATTAAAGACTGTCCCTCTGCCCCGCAAGCCAGTAGTAAAGCTGCACCAAGCGCAGCAGCGTCAGCTGCAACACCAAAACCGAACCCCAAAGCTACCGGGAAAGAGCCTATGAGGCAGGGTCGAGTGTTCGCCCTAGTACTGGGAGACGTGCAAAACACTGAGACTGTTGTGTCAGGTATCCTCTCTATCTGTGCTCAAAATGCATATGTGTTGATTGATTCGGGGTCTACACATTCGTATGTATCGCATGCTTTTTCACGAAAATTGAATAGACCCTTAGAACCCATGAATTACTTGTTAGCTGTATCATCGCCTGTTGAGGGATCCATGACATGTGCATATATGTATCCTGCTTGTGAGATTATTGTTGGGGATATGCATCTGTTTATTGATTTACTACCGTTGAACATAGATCATTTTGATGTAATATTGGGGATGGACTGGTTACAAAAATATCATGCTACTATAGATTGTGTGACCAAGCAAGTTGTTTTCCGTCCACCGGGTTTGCCTGAATTTGTGTTTAATGGGAGTGGAGTAGTACCTCCTCCATATCTGATTTCTTCTATAAAAGCTGTCAAACTGATTAGAAAGGGGTGTAAAGGATATCTGTGTTCTGTATTGACTGTATCTGCTAATGATAATGTTAAAACTGATGTGGATTGCATTCCTATAGTTAGAGAATTCCCAGATGTATTTCCAGATAATCTACCAGGGGATTTGATTGACAGGGAAATTGAATTCACCGTTGACGTAGTCCCGGGTACACAACCAATATCTAAAGCTCCTTACAGAATGGCTCCAACTGAACTGAAAGAATTGAAAGTACAATTGCAGGAACTGTTAGACAAGAAGTTTATCAGACCCAGTACTTCACCGTGGGGTGCTCCTGTTTTGTTTGTGAAGAAGAAAGATGGCTCACTGAGACTGTGCATTGATTATCGGGAATTGAATAAGGTGACTGTAAAGAATAAATATCCTTTACCGCGTATTGATAATTTATTTGACCAGTTACAGGGTGCACAAGTGTTTTCCAAGATTGATCTTAGATCGGGGTATCATCAACTGAAAGTCAAACCGGAAGACATCGATAAAACTGCTTTTAGAACGAGGTATGGCCACTATGAATTTTTGGTTATGCCATTTGGAGTTACCAATGCACCTGCTGCATTTATGGACCTCATGAACAGAATTTTTAAACCGTACCTTGATGATTTTATTGTAGTATTTATTGATGACATACTGATTTATTCTAAGACTGTTGAAGAACATGAACACTATCTAAGACTTGCCCTGCAGACTTTAAGAGAACAGAAATTGTATGCTAAACTGTCTAAATGTGAATTTTGGCTTAATCATGTGATGTTTTTGGGGCATGTTATTAGCAAGGATGGAATTTCTGTTGATCCGCAGAAAATTGAAGCGGTAGTGAACTGGCCTAGACCAATGAATGTAACCGAAGTCCGAAGCTTTTTGGGATTGGCTGGATACTACAGGAGATTTGTCAAAGATTTCTCCAAGATTGCCTCACCACTGACTCAGTTGACACAGAAGGGGACATCATTTGACTGGACTGACCAGAGGGAATCAGCATTTCAGGAGTTGAAAACTAGACTTGTAACTGCACCGATCCTTGCTCTACCCTCAGGTACGGATGGTTATACTGTATTTAGTGATGCTTCTCATAAGGGTTTGGGGTGTGTTTTAATGCAGATGGGAGAGTTATTGCTTATGCTTCCCGACAGTTGAGACCACATGAAAAGAATTACCCAACCCATGATCTGGAACTTGCTGCAGTGGTATTTGCATTGAAAATCTGGCGCCATTATTTATACGGAGCAACATGTGAAGTATATACCGACCACAAGAGTTTGAAATACTTCTTCACACAGAAAGAACTGAATATGAGACAATGGAGATGGCTTGAACTGATCAAAGATTATGACCTACAGATTTTGTACCATCCGGGAAAAGCTAACACTGTTGCCGATGCATTGAGCCGAAAGTCGATTGCCAACTTAGCTTGTTTGCTCACCGGGCAGAAAGAATTGCTTCATGATCTGGAAAAGTCTAAAATTGAAATTGTTTTGAAAGAACAAGGTGGAACAATAGCTGTCATTACTGCTCAACCAGCATTGATTGAAGAGGTTAAAGAGAAACAGTAACTGGATGACTTCTTGAAAAAGATCATCGAAGAAGGAGATTCAAAACCGAGACCGGGATTCAAATTTGAAAACAATATACTGAAGTTTCAGGAAAGACTGTGTGTACCGAATGATTCTGACTTGAAAAGAAGAGTTCTGCAAGAAGGCCACAATTCGAAGTTTTCAATTCACCCGGGGAATACGAAAATTTACCAAGATCTGAAACATAATTTCTGGTGGCCGGGAATGAAGAAAGAAATCGCTGAATTTGTGTCCAAGTGTCTCCATTGCCAACAAGTCAAAGCTGAACATCAACGACCCGCAGGCTTATTGCAACCCTTACCCATACCGGAGTGGAAATGGGAGCATATCACAGTGGATTTTATCGTTGGATTACCTCGCTCAAGGAAAGGTATGGATTCAATTTGGGTTATTGTTGATAGATTGACCAAATCTGCACACTTCCTACCTGTCAAGACAATCTATAATGCGGATAAATTGGCTGTTATCTATATTGATGAAATTGTTAGATTGCATGGAGTGCCTGTATCTATTGTTTCTGACAGGGATTCGAAGTTTACATCGAGGTTTTGGCAAAGCCTACAGACTGCATTGGGTACTGAATTGAGACTGAGTAGTGCCTATCACCCTCAGACTGATGGGCAGTCAGAAAGGACCATCCAGACTTTAGAGGATCTACTGAGAATGTGTGTCCTTGATTTTCAGGGAAATTGGGAAAGTCATTTGCCATTGGCTGAATTCGCCTACAACAACAGCTACCATTCAAGTATTGGTATGGCACCTTTCGAGGCATTGTATGGCAGGAAATGTCGATCTCCAATTTGCTGGGCAGAAGTTGGAGATGGGCCTTTGCTTGGGCCTGAGATTATCTACGAAACGACCGAGAAAGTGAAACTGATACAGCAGAGACTGAAAACTGCACAGAGCAGACAGAAGAGTTATGCAGACGTCACAAGACGGGACAGAGAGTATGAAGTGGGTGATCACGTGTTTGTGAAAGTGACACCGATGAAAGGCCAGACTCGTTTTGGAGTCAAAGGCAAGTTAGCGCCAAGATATGTCGGACCGTATCAGGTTATTGAGAAAATCAATCCGGTGGCGTATCAAGTTGCACTCCCTCTTGAAATGGAGCATATGCACAACGTCTTCCACATTTCGATGTTGAGAGACTATCTTCGAGATCCGTTTCATGTGATTGAGCCTACTCGTATCGTGTTGAGTGATGACTACACTTACGAGGAACAACCTATACAGATTGTAAACCGACGGATCAAGAAACTGAGAAACAAAGAGATCCCGCTAGTAAAAGTCGACTGGCAGAACCATGGTGGTGTGTATGCCACTTGGGAAAGGGAAGATGACATGGCGAAAAGATATCCTGATTTGTTCCCACTGGACCCTGTTTTCTTCCAAACTGAAGGTAACTCGAGTTTAGAGGACTAACTCCTTATAAGGAGGGGAGACTGTAACAACCCTCGTGCTGATTACCGATAAAACCACTGAATTACATACTGATTACTGCTAAACTGAACTGATAATGACTGATAATCAAATTAATTGAGGTACTGAATGGACTGATTGAAAACGAAACTGAAATTGAATGAGTTTATCTATTGAATTGCATATTGCATCTATTTGATTGATTGATTATCTGTTTGAATTCATAGGTTTAAACTGCTAATTGAAGGCCTTATCGGCGGCCGAATTAGGAACCGTTTAGAGTTTTGGGATCAGTAGAATATTTGCGATTTTATAGTATATTTATCTGAAAATTGATTAGGAATGATTAAATTAGATTAATTGAAGCCAATTAAAGAGTTTGCCGTAATTACGGAAATGCCATTGAGTGGCCTTGTTTGTTCTTGTCATTTGAAGCCTTGTTTGCACTTAATCAAAACATATCATCAGCCCCTATTCTTGAGCTCAACCGACCAAACAAGAGGGAGAGAGAGAGAAGAGGTTGATTTGGTGATTTTGGCTTGGATTTTGGTAGATTTGAAGTGTAGATTGTCAAATTGATTTCCTAGGCTCTCAATTGAAGACTTAGGTAAGGAAATCATCATCTTCTTATGGTTCTTGAGCTTCATCTAGCATGTTTTATACCCCATTGTAGAATCAAACCATGGTTTAGTGTATAGAGGTTGAATTATGTTGAATTTGAACTCCATTGTTACATGCATGGCCATTTTGGTGTATTTTGAAGTTGAATTCATGGTGGATTGTACATGCATGTCCATGTTTAAGTTAAAGTCCATGTTTTCATTTTGTTTTCCCACTATTTAGCTCAATTGAGCAAGGATTGAAGCTTGATTTTTGGTTTAAAGTTCATACATTGCATGTTTTGAAATTGTTCTTGAAAATGGGTTTGAATGTTGGATTTTATTGACTCACCTTTGGGGCTTGAATTCACAAATTGGCTTTAGAAACTTGTTATTCATTGTTTTGGGATGTATTTTCCAGAATTTGGGCCCAAGAGGTTGAGTTTTTGGTTGTAGAATGCTTGGTTCGAACTTGGAAGACAAATCTGGAAATTCCAGATTTTGCTTCCTCGCTCGAGCGAAGGATTCCTCGCTCGAGCGAGCACCTTTATTCAGGGCTCCGCTCGAGCGAGCATCGAGCGTGGTATCGCGCGTAAAAATCCAGCAACCAGTACTTTTACTGTTTCATCAGACCGCTCGAGCGAAGGATTGGTCGCTCGAGCGAAGCCTTTGATTTTGCAACCTCGCTCGAGCGAAGGTAGGCTCGCTCGAGCGAGACCCCTGTTTTCAGCAACTTTTGAATAATGCCTTCCAACTGTATTTTTGCATCCTCATCCCATCCTAGGCATTCTTAGGCCTAGTTTAAGACATCTTAATGAGGATTTAGACATAGAACCACACCGAGCAAATTTAGGGATTTAATTATCATCCTTCCAACTGTGAAACTTAGTGTGTGTTCTATTTGTTAACTGTTTAGGGTTGGCTCGCGGGGACGCGCTCTAGCTGCTATTAGCCCTATCTCTGTGAGTAACAATTGTGTAAAGATATGTTCAAAATGATGATCTTTTGAATACTGAACTGAAATGTTTATTGAACTGCTATTGTTTACTGAATGAATGTTTGTCCTGTATTCTGAACTGTACTGTGGCATCCTTAGCACTTACTGTTTACTGTTACAGAGATCTCTGTCGGTTCCCTTGCGGAACCATACTGTTTATTGACTGATGGCCATCATTACTGTTGGGTCTGTTAAGACCCGGTCCTTTTGGACCTACTGTTTATAGGCTAATGGATGTACCACATATGACTGATTGACTGACATACTGAAAGACTGAAATACTGTTTAATGAACTGATTTCATTACTGTAAGGACATTCATTCATAACCTCTTTACGCATTATGTTATTCACTGGGCTTTAGCTCACTATTTATATATATATGTAGGTTCTCAGCAGCCAGACCGGAGCTAGGAGCGTGGGTTAGTCCCCAGTTTTGTCAAGCCAGCCTATGTGCCTCACTGCGAGGTTCCGAGACGCCATGCCATGGCTTGGGGTGTTTTTGTTTCCCCACCTGTCTCCTTACCGTTTTGTACTACCGTATAGACTGTCTACTGTTTTACTGTACTGTTATCGAAGGATTAGGTCCCCGTACTGTATGCTTGTATGTGATTGTATAGACTGTACCGTTCTGAACTGTATGAATGCATGGAAAATGTTTTTGGCATACAGATTTTCACAACTCAATGGACACTAGTTACTTACTGTATTGGCTTCCGCCAGGCCCTGTACTCTGTTTAACTGTATTACTGTTCAGCAGGCCTTCGGTAATCTCGGATTACTGGCCAGTTACGTCGCTAAACCCATATGGCTGGGTTTGGGTCGTGACAGTATGTACTCCAGTTCCCTCCTTATCTGTCATTTCTATTTCAATTTATGTTTTTGGAAATTGCTAGTTTTAAGTTAAAGATAATAGAGGAGAGAATGTATGGTAAAAGTAGGTAGCCCGAAGATGCTTGCAGTCTAAGAAAGATGCTTCATCCTTTGGATGGGTGTATTGTGGGTCCCATAACTTCAGTGCCACTGCTTGGGGACGCCCAATTTCCAATTCACTTAGGACAAAGGCGGTTGGAGCTGTGAAGACAAATTTTGTATTGGGTTCAAGACTTCACGTCTGTAACTACAAGCTTGGTATCGTTTTCATTGTTCCACCATCAGATGCAAACAGTAGTCCCAACCATAAGAGTCCGAGTTTGGATGATATTATATTGCCATTTGTCGTGCCTGCCCCGAAATATAGACCCAGCGACACACCAGCAACGAAACAGGCTATGAGAGAAGCATTGGCTGAACGCTTGAGAGAGATATCTATAGAAGCAGTTGCATTCGAAGAATTGATGGAAGAAGAAGAGATCGCAGATGAAGAAGAGGAAGTGTTGGAGGCAACTGATTATGTCACAAAGGAGCGGGAAGATGAGAAAGCTTATGTTGATACATTATGGAGCCAAAGTTGATTCATCTGAGCTTCTGATTAAATTGCTTGTGAAGAGGAAAGTAATAAATGGCTTGAAATGTTCATGTATGTACTTCCTCCAGAGCTATCATAGAGAAATGTAAAATCTGAAGAGAATGTTGTATTCTCTAGTTGTACATTAGATTGAAGGGGATTGATGTATACACTTGGTTTTATGATTGTCGCATTTTAAGATGTGATGCTTTGGGGTTTGAAGGGTTGGTGTACCAAAGGACTATTCTTTCATTGGTTTCTGATTGTATTGGGGGTTGAGTAGGTCTTTAAATTTCCTTTGTTTATATACACTAGTGGTATGAACAAAAATAAAGGATGAATGAGATTGCAAGAAAGTGTTGATCTGTCTTCATTTTCAAGTTTGCCTTCAATTTTTATGAGCAATGGCCTTTGAGATTCCTATTTGAATTACATCGGATTAATTGGAAAAAACTGTTAAAATTTTCAGTACTCGAGGCCGTGTCAGTTTTTTTTTTTTTTAATTTATATTCTGAGCAATGTTAGAAACACATAATGGATTGTAGAATGATTTACATAAAATGCAATAGATTGTTAGGGCTAAACCTAGTTATGATGGGGTTAACATTCAAAATAAATCTCAATATGTCAATGCACTTTTACAATCTATTATGTATTTATATGTTCTTGTTTGAGGAACGAAAGCCATGCTACTCCCTGTATATTCTTCATTCCATCTCTGTTTTCCATGTCCCTCTTAAATTTTGAAAATAATGGATTTTGGACAAGTAATTTGGGACTACCATTAAGCTAGTGTTAAGGTCAAAATCGCATTACCACCTAAAGCGTAAAGTTAGAAGGATCATATTTTTAAAAATTAATATTGTTCACTGACAATAAAATTTTATGCCAAATTTATTTTTTATCCGATGATATGATACTTTACAAGTCAATCGTTCATTAATAATGCGTGAACGATGGAATGCATTATACTAATATAATGTTATTCATTTAGTTATAATACACCGCCAAATTATAAGTAAATTTAGTATAATTTGATTATCACAATATCATGATTAACTAAATAATAAAAAGAATAAAGAAAACAAAAGCAATGTTCCAACTAATGTGGTATCATAGAATAGGAAAATCTTAAAAAAATAAATAATAATAATAATTTGTAAATATTATTACTCTTCAAAGTGTTTTACTAACTAATATTTTTTTTAACAAAAAAAAAAAGTAATAATTAATATATCGTGTAACAATAAAATTTTAAAATTTGAAACAAGATTTACTTGAATAATATAATAATATCATATTAATAAATAAGGAAAAAATTATAAAATATGTGTAGTTTATATAACATTAGCCTTATTAGGCCACAATTAAGAATCAAATATAGTTCAAAAAATTATAAATGAAATTAGAAGTTTCATATATTCTGACCAATAGCAAGAGGGTTAATTGTTAATCGCTTAGTTTTGTCATAATATTATTTTAACATGACTACAAATTTAGACTTATAAATTCAAAATTTATTCATAAAAAAGAATCAATGATTGAAATTTATTTTACTCATAAACTTCACATTTTATCAATTTAATTTTCACCATACAAACACATTCTTGACAAATTATGAGTTGATAAATCTTGATTCATACTATTATTCTTTAGAATTTCTCCAATTGATGTGGAATCTCTGCCGAAGAATCAGCGACATGAATGAAGAATGGAAAGATCTTCTTAAAGATTCTTACAAATTATGTGGCAAATTAACTGTATTTGCTACTTCAACTTATTTCTTAGAAAAATAATATGTCACATCAATTTCTAAATCATAAAAGCAATTATAAAAAAAAAGATTTATCTTTATTTAGTAATTGCAAAATATATATATGAATTTTTAAAAAATTTGTATTTCTTTATTTTCCAAAAGGTATAAAAAGTAATTTTTTAAACAAACCTTTGAAATAAAAAAAATTAAAAAAAACACATCAACTTACTTAAAAACTTTCCCAATAACAAAAAAAATACTAATTTTTCTAGCATTTACCAATCGGTTTTATTTTTTTTTGTTTTTTTTCACAATTTTTTCTAAAAAAAAAAATTGTCTCAAAAAATCAATAAACACATACATCGATCACAAAATTAGATAGTCTTACTCATAAGAGAATTGTGTTTTATTACAAGTAGAAGATTTATTTTGTTTTGTTATTTATTTTTTTTCTTCATGAATTACTCTTACGAGTAAGGTTGGGAAAACATCAATTCGACCCATCCAATTCGTCAAACCCTATTCAATCTCACCTCAAATGATTAGTTTAGACGCAATAGGTAGATGGATGCGAGTTTAGTAATTTCAAAAAAAATTAAGTTCAATCGGGTGATGAATATTCAAGTTTTAATTTGCCAAACCCGACCCAATCACATGGAATCAAGAATTCTTCATAAATATATTACATTGGGTAACAAGTATTAGTTCTTTTACTTAAATCGGAGTTATAAGTGTTTTGTTTTGTTTTGTTTTTGTTTTTTTTTTTTTTCCAGTCTTAATTTAATATATTACATTGTGTAACAAGTATAATTTTCTCTTGGTTGGTTTGATGAAATATTATAGTTCTTTACTTCTTGTTTACACGTTTTGTGACACAAAAAACTGATATGTTTGGTGTGAGTTTCAAATCAAGTTTCCACCCTTATATTTGAATGTTATGTTTGGTTTGAGTTTTTAAATTATGATTCTAAATTAGTTTCAAAACACATTTTAAAAACATGTTTGGCAAACTAGTCAATTTTTGAAGTTTTGGTCTACCCAGTCATCTGCCTTGACATCCTCGGAGCCGGTCGTTCGGCTGATTGACTGAAACAGTACAATTTTTTTTTTGCCAATCACCTGTTATTTAAAAAAAAAAATTATATTTGTGTTTGATATTTTTTTAATATACAAATTATTTTTTTATATCAAAATGACAAATTATTTTTTTGAATTGAATTTTAAAAAAAGTTTAGTTACGAGTTTTGAATATAATTTTTAATAGAGTTTTGAGTTGTGTGTTTGATTATGAGTTATAAATTTTTGAATTAAGTTTTGATAACCAAACTTTTCTCATTTCATGTCACGTGAAAAATTCAAAACTCTTTTCAAAACTCATAATTAAATAAATTTTCTCTTTTTAAATCATAATTCTAAATCTCACAAACTCAAAATACAACTCTACTCTCAAATAATAATTCTAAAACTCTACTGAACACTACCTAACATGCTCACTTCCATTTGGTATTGTGGCTTGCATTGGACAAGTAGTTCGGTATATGGGTCTATTTTCCCATGTTGTTTTCTTTGCCTGTGTGTTTTTAGAGTATTAAAGAGAGATTAGAGATGGCAGAGATGATATGGCAGGGAATGAAGTAAGGGCAAAATTGGTATTGAATAAAAATTAATGGCTTATGTCAACATTTTCTATTAATTGACTTGACGGTTGACTAATGGAGGAAAAAATTTTATTGCTACTTTAAACTAGGGTTGAACATGGAATTCGTATAATCCGTAATCTGATCAGATCCAGTCTAATTTGGTAGGTTTAGATTAGTTTTTTGAATCCATAATTTGGCTTCAGATTGGAAATTTAAAATTTTATAGTCCACGGATCGGTTTCGGATTGAACCCCATAATTCTGGATTGTAATCAATCCTAACAATATACAAATAATTTATATTTATGCTATACACCCTCTCACATAATATCATTTCTTATTCCATATAAAAGCTAAACTACGTAGCTCGAAATTCATTTGGCCCGAATGGCTTGACTACTCAAAACGACGTCGTTTTGGGCAGTTTCTTTTTTCCCTCTATTTTTTTTGTCTGAAACAAAGAGGCGAGAGGAAGAGAGATGAGGGACGAAGAGAGAAGAAAAAGAGAGGAAGTATGTTTCAACACCCACAATTTCAAGCAATCAATGAACAAATCTAGAAAATTTCAAGCAATCAATGAACAACCCATAAACTATTGGTTGAGTTTCAACACACTTCAACACCGACATAATATTTCAACACCCACAATTTCAAGCAATCAATGAACAAACCCAGAAAATTTCAAGCAATCAATGAACAACCCGTGAACCATTGGTTGAGTTTCAACACAACCCAGGAAGAAAAAATGGTCAATGAATTTGTATATACACAGATCCTCACAAAGTATACCCCAAACCCCACAAACCCTCACATAGTACAATCAATCTGTCTATATACAGATCTATATATATATATATATATGAGAGAGAGAGAGAGAGAGAGAGAGAGAGAGAGAGAACCACCCACTAGCAGATCACCATCTCCTTTGTGTATATACACACACAGATCTGGCTTGGATCTGTTCTTCCTCCTCCTCATCTCATTTTCTCCTTCTTCTTCTTCTTCTTCTTCTTCTTCTTCTTCTTCTTTTCTCTTCCTTTTCTCTCACTCTCCTTCTTTTTTCTCACTCTCCTTCTTTTCTCCTCATTTTCTGCTTCTTCTTCTTCTTCTTCTTCTTCTGTCTGTTTCACAAACAAAATAGAGGCAGGGGAAAAAAAAAAAAGCCCAAAACGACGTCATTTTGTGCAGTAATGCCATTTTGGCCAAATGCAATTCAAGCTATGAGACATTATTCAAAGCCAAACCCTACTCCTAATTCAACCTATCACACGCCAGTCTTTCACACTTTCATATCTCTCTCGGTACTCTCTCTCTCTCTCTCTCTCTATCTCTTCTTTTTCTTAAACAGTTCTCTCTCTCTATTCTTGTGATTTCATCTCAGATCAGATCAGTAGATTTCCATCTCAGATCAGATCGGTAGCGGCTCTCTCTCTCTCTCTCTCTCTCTCTCTCTCTCTCGGTGACATTGTTTTTGTTGGTTTCTTCTCAGCCTCAGTAAGCTCTCTCTCTTCTCTTTCTTAGATTGAGTTCTCCCTCTCTATTCTTGTGATTTCATCTCAGTTTCTCTTCTTTCACTCTACAATCAATTTCCTTAATTTTCCTAATCTCTGTTCCTACCTCTACAACCAAAAGAAAAACAACAACATGGCTGCCACCTTGGTTGGAGGAGCATTTCTGTCCGCCATCATTCAAGTGTTGTTTGACTGTTAAGCTTCTCGCGAGTTCGTCAACTTTTTCCATGCTCGAAAACATGATGATAAACTTCTCAAGAAGCTCAAGTTAACATTGCTGGGACTTAATGTTGTGCTCGATGATGCAAAGGACAAGCAGATCACTAACCCTGTTGTGAAAGATTGGGTGGACAAACTTAAAATTGTTGTGTATCATGTAGATGATTTACTTATGAGATTGCTACCAAAGCTTTGCGATGCAAGTCTGAAGCAAAGTACCATAGCGAGTCAGACCAGGTACCAAGTCCCACCTTGATTTCTTTTTCTAGTTCATTTGATGTAGATATAATGTCCAGGATAGAGGAGATCATTGATAGATTAGAATATTTTGTGAAATAAAATGATGTCCTCGGTTTAAGAGACACCAACTCCCATGTGTTATTTTTACTCAAAACTTGCATCTCTTCTACCATAGCTACCTTCCACTTAGGATCTTTGATGGCTTCTTTCCAACCTTGTGGAATACACACAGAAGAAAGAGACAAAACAAAAGCACGATATGGAGAAGACAACGAATCATATGACACAAATTTAGAAATGGGGTGTTGAGTACAGGCTCTAACATCTTTTCTGAGAGCAATAGGAAGACTCAAATCATCGGCAACAGGACTATGAACAACAGGTGAAAAAATAGGCTGAGGATAATTACCTGTAGAGTTAGTGGAAACTGGGTGTGGAATTGGCATAGGAGATGATGATTGACTTGGTGGCACAAGAGAAGCCTACTCTTTTTGACGCCGTGAATAAGTCTTAAGATCAACTTTGTCCAAACGACCACCGATATCCGACTCCTCATCAACAGAACTATTAGGCTCTCCCTCACCACAAATAACAGCCTGCTGATTAGGAAGGAAAAAAGACAACTCATTTTGATATGATGCCGTCTCATCCGCAATCTCATCTATACCACTCTCTCCTTGAGGAGATATCAGAGGAGAAAAAAAAAAAGGACTCAGATTCACGGAAAGTGACATCCATACTAACATACAGCTTATGAGTGTGAGGGTCATAGCATTTGTAGCCCTTCTGAGTAGCATAATAACCAAGAAAGGCACATCGGACAGCCTTAGGATCAAGCTTCCCATGAGTACGAGGTTTAAGATGAACAAAACAAACACTACCAAAAACCCGAGGCAGAAGGGAAGAAGTGGGATAAGTCATAGGAAGAAGCTCAAGAAGAATTTGGAAGTGGAGGACACTAGAGGGCATACAGTTAATCAGGTAAGACGCGGTAAGAACAGCATCTCCCCAAAAAGACTTAGGAACATTCATGGTAAATAAGAGGGACCGAGCAACCTCAAGGAGGTGACCATTCTTGCGTTCAACAACTCCGTTCTGTTCAGGAGTGCCAACACAACTAGTCTGATAAAAAATGCCATGCTCCTCGAGGTATGCTCTGAAAGCTCCATCAACATATTTAGTCCCATTATCACTCCTAAGAATTTTTATAGTAGCATTGAAGTGATTGGATACCATTTTATGAAAATTTTTGAAGCACGAGAAAACCTCATTTTTAGTGTGAAGTAAATAAATCCAAGTCAAATGGGAATAACAATCAATAAATGTGACAAACCACCGATAACCAGAGGTAGAAACCACAGGGGAAGGACCCCACACATCAGTATAAATAAGCATAAAAGGAAAAGTACTTCTTTTATTAATTGAAGGATAACAAGTATGTTTATGCTTAGCAAGCTCACAAGCATCACAAACAAAGTTATTCCTAGGACAATCTTGAACTAATGAAGGAAATTTTTTTTCTAAAATACTAAAGGAAGGATGCCCCAAACGGCAATACCACTGATGAAGAAGACGAAGAGAGGAGCCAGAAGTGCATTGAAGAGCCTAAGAGGACAAAGGTGATGCAGGAAGCGCATCCAGAAAGTACAGTCCACTTTGTGCGCTACCACTGCCAATCATTTTCCCTGTAGCCAGTTCCTGAAAGACATAATGAGTTAGAAAAAAGGTTATAGAGCAATTGAGAGCAGTAGTAAGGCTACTAATAGAAAATAAGTTAGTGGAAAAATTAGGAACATGAAGAACAGATGAAAGTGAAAGTAAAGAGATGCAATGAACAAAACCCTTGTCGGAGATAGAAGATAAAGTGCTATCAACCACTCTAACCTTATCTCGCCTAGAACTAGGTGAATAAGAATGAAAAAAGCTAGAAGTACCCGTCATGTGATTTGTAGCATTGGAATCAATGATCCAAGGAGACGATAAAGAGGTACTAAGTGCACTAGCAGAAATACCTGTGTGGGCAAAGTTGGAAGAGGTAGAAGAGGAAGGAGCTAAGGTAGATGAAGAATCAAGTCGAGCTACCAAACGTCTGAGAGTGTTAGCTCATTCTGAGAAATAGAACCAGCATCATTCAAGGCACTAGTAGTAGTCTCAGAAACATGTGCTTAAGGACGAACACCACGACCACGACTACGGCCTCGAGTAGGCCGACCATGCAACTTTCAACAGTGTTCTTTATCATGTCTATCTTTCCCACAATAATCACACTTCAACCTTTCCTGATCAACTAATGGACCCTTACCACCACCTTGAGGCTGACAAGGCGGAGTATCATGTGACTTAGAGCCAACAACCATCGCCGACTGATCTTGAATAGGGGCATGCACCGTAGCACTACGACAACACTCCTCCTGTTAAACCAGTGCATAAGCCTTATGCAATGTGGGAAACGGAGAGCGACCCAACACCTGAACCCGTATCTGATCATACTCCAAATTCAGGCCAGCAAGAAAGTCATACACCCGCTCATTCTCCACAGCTTGCTAAAACATAGTGGCATCCGTTAAGCAAACAGGCTGGAAACTCTGGTAGTAATCTAGCTCCTGCCATAAATCACTCAACTCAACATAGTAGACTGCTAAAGAGCGATCCTTCTGATCCAAGCCCCTAATCTTCTTTCGCAATTCATAGGCACATGCATCATTACCCTGTTGAGAATACATCTGAGATGTAACTATCCAGATCTTGTGAGCGGTATCCATCAAAAGAAAAGTCCTACTATTAGTAGGTTCCATAGAATTGATCAGCCAAGTCATCCCTAAAGCATTCTCAGAAATCTATTGAGCAGATAAAGCACTGTCCTCAGTAGGTTGCTTGGTACTACCAGTAATATAGCCAATCAAACGTTGGGCAGCAATGGCAAGACTGCAAGAGCGGGACCAAATCAAGTAATTGGTGCCATTAAGCTTGAGCGGACTAATCTGGAGAGAAGGACTATCACCAAGAGTCATACCACGACTCAGTCCACTATCCTCCTTGCCCTTAGAGTACTGACCCTCATGTTCAACCATGAGATAAGAGAGAGATAGTGCAGAAACACAAGCAGTATATCAAACAAGTCCTCACAACACCTAACCAGCACAACAAAGCACCTTCTAAGGCTGACACAGTGCAAAATAATCCCAGAATAAAGCAACCAGATCAACTAGGAGCCTAAACACTAAAGCATATCATCCAAAACTCAGGAAAAAGCCAAGGTAGGCCCAAAATACAGCAAAATAGAGACAGCAAACCCCTCTAGAGGGTCAGTTGGCTCCCCAAGATGTGAAGGGGAGGGAAAAAAATCAATCAAAAAAGGTTCAACCAGTGACTTTCAAAAAATCATCCAATTTTGACGAAAAATCAAAAAAATCGGAAAACACAATCAATAATAACTAAAAAATCAAAAGGAGATTATAGGATGAAAGCCCATTAATTTTTGAGCATACTGCAAATTTTATTTTTTCTTGGAAAACGTACCAGGATACAAGAAAAGGGAAGAAAGAGAGAAACATTCTTCAAGGAGGAAGATATTGCTTTGATACCATGTTGAATGTATAGATGAGAAAGAGAAGAAGAAGTTGCAAATTCGCGAGAGAGAGAGGGAGAAACAACTATTGTGTTATTGATTCAAAAACATAAGGTTTCCTCCTTACACACAACTATTTATACTAATAAGAATAAGACATAAAGACCAAACTACCCCTAACACTTAACAAGTTTATTTTGTGAAGTTGAGTCATTCTTCTATTTCTTTTGGATTCCCCTGCCATTCTGAACCATTGTATTCACAGATGTACACCTAGGGTGAATGTAGTTGTATTCACTTATGAGATGGAAATCTTACATATTGTTCTAGAATAGATATTATTTTATTTAAATAACGATTGTAATGGATCTCAACTCAATCCCTACGAGCTTACGTAGAAGGTAGCCATTTCAAATTGAAACATACATCACATGTGTGATGCATCCAACTTCTGAGGACTGCTGGATTACCATCTCATGATATTTTTTAACAACCTATCCTATGAATTTAATCACTTCTCAGTCCAGAAACCCTTTTGTGTTTTACAAAATCCATAGCCACTTGGGGAAAATGCAAACTCTGTTTTAAAGAAAGTATTTCTGAATGTCATCTTTCTTTCATTTGACATTGGATTAAGAGTTAATCCTCCACCTTCTAACAAATAGCTTGTTAATTACCTTCCGAATCGCTAATACAAATTGACCTTGCATTGCTTTGAAATTAGGTTCTAGAGAGAAGTTGCTCTGGCAAGAAGGTAGAACCCAACCCACAAAAGAAAAGGAAAATTACAATTCTTTGTTAACCAATGACCATGACTATTGTGCTACAAATCTATCACCTAAAAACATAAATGTGGACATCCAAATTTTTTGAAATTGATCTGACAAAGCCTGTACATCCAAAATTTTGCTTGATATGGCTTATTTGTAGGGAGCATAACACGAGCGTTCCAAGGTGTTGAGGAGCATGTGCATAGAATCAAAAGCTTTTTCTTGTCCATCTCGTATTGTTGGTCTTTCGGGAGGGTTTTGCCTTCCATAGACACTCTTTTTGACTACGTAGATTTTGTCTTGTAAGAATCCTTAGGCTTTTTGGCATATGTATAGGGGTTGTCCTTTCTGGTCTTCGGAGGTTATTATGGTGTAACATCCTTCCCTTTTTGTATTGGGGCTTCCCTTCGATTTTTAGTTAATGACTTTTAGTTGCTTAGCGCCCCCCCTCCCCCCCAAATATATATATATATATATATTCTGCATACAACATATCATACGTTGAGTTAGAAAGCCACAGTCCTGTACCAACTCAACTCTATCAACCTTCAATCTTTAATTGTCTTTACTTTTAAAATTCTTCATGAGCCTGCAATTAAGGAGACTAGGAATGTGACTCAACTTTTGAGGAGTCTTTAAGGCTTATTTTATTTAATTCAACAATTTCCAAAGGTGCTAGCTGTGTATATATATATATATATATGTTCCTTCCTCTTGTTGCATAGGAAGTTCCAATCCGTAGCGCTGCTTTCTCTTCCTAATTTCTCCATGGTGCTACTTTCACACCATCTCTCAGTTACTTTTATTCTCTTCTTTTTTCTCATTTTCCACGTGTCAACATTTTCGAAACTATGTGTTGGAGTTTTTTATATTTCTTCTCAAGCAAAGTTAGGAACATGGAATGGATCACAGGATAATTTACAGAAAATGCAATAGATGGTTAGGGTTAAACCTAGTTATGATGGGTCAACATTACACTTTTTGTGATCTATTATGTATTTCTAATCTGTGTTCTCTTTAGTGTTTCTTATTTGAGCAACAAAAGCCATGTACTTCATCATTTGTTTCACTCCCTATCCATTATTTTTTCAATGTCCTTTTCAAGTTTCGAAAATGACGAGATTTTAGGCAAGTAATTTGGGGCTCCCATTGAGTGGGTGTTAAGTTCAAAATCTTATTATCACCTAATGCATAAAGTTAGAATAATCATATTTTTAAAAATTAATATTGTTCACTGTCAATAAAATTATTCCCAAACTTTTGTACAATATTTACTTGGAATTTAGGGTCCTATTGAATTTCCCATCAACCAGAGTCTAATTCAAATTTGACTTGGTATCAACTAGAGTGTAATGCAAATTTGACTTGGTAAAGTTTTGATGCAATCATGACTTGGACTTGTTATATATATATACATAATTTAATCAAATAATTTTATAATAAAAAATTATTTAAGTTCACGATATTATTTATTTCTTTATTCAATTAATTTCATACAAGACAAGCATGCATATTTATGAAAATTCTAAAGGAATAGTGGATTACTTACTGAAAGGTACAGTTGAGACATTTGTGTCCTATATGGGGCTTATTTTTTTGATATTCATATGGTAATGACGATGGGTGTGGAGATGATGCAAGGGATAAGTTATCGGAGTGTTTGGCTACATGTATAGGTAAGAGTATATTTGGGTTGGGACTGTTTGGTTACAAAAATTAGAAAAATTAAATATTTTTTAGTATGATCTTTTCTTTAGTTTGAGAATATTCTTGTCATTTCAATATAATTTTTAACATGGTCATGGGCCAAGTTAACATATAGGAGCTTTGTGTATATTGTTAATTGAAATAAGAGAGGTTTGTATGTATTGTCAGTTAAAAAAAATAAAAATGAGATACGCATATTTGTTAAAATTTTAAGGGAGGTTTGTATAGTTTTTTTATTTTTATTTTTGAATGGGGAGGTTTGTATAGTTAATCCAAGTAAGAAATAAAGAAATAAGGGAGGTTTGTATACTTCCCTTTTATATTTTATTATATGTAATCAACATCTTTGGCATAAATTTAAATCTCAATATAATAAAATATTTTATATATTATGTGACAGTTATTATGATATTTTTTATCTAATTTTGAACAAAAGTTAGTTTTAAAAGTAAACTGAAAAAAAATTTGAAATATAAAGGGCCAAAGATAAGTGTAATTTACTCTTAAAAGAAACAAAAGATAAGTGTCACCACAATGACCAATCACTTAAACTAGAACTTGGCAAAGTTTTGCTACAATCATCTCTTAGACTTGTTATATAAAAAAATTCAATCTAATAATTTTATTAAAAAAAATTATTTAAATTCACAATATTAAATATTTCTTTATTTGATGGATTATTTACATGGAGACCCTTTAAGCTACTGAAAAATTTCACTTTAACTCCCTAAATTATGAAAGTGTATAAATGGTCTCCCTAAATTATTGAGAAGTAATGTTTTACCCACTAAATTATAAGAGTGTACAAATGGACTTCTTAAACTATTAGCATGTTTCATTTTGATCCATTCCGTTATGGGGTCCAATTTGTATATATATATTATAGTTTTTTTTTTTTGGGGGGGGGGTGGGGGGGGGGGGGGTGGGGAGGGGGGTGTTCATTTCTATACTTCTATAGTTTAGGAAGTTAAAGTGATATTTCTCATTAGTTTAGGAGTTTTCATGTAAATAACCCTTATTTGATTAATTTCGCAATGAAATTATTTTTTAATCAATTGGTAGGAGAATAGTGACATATACAAAAAAAAAAATTATATTTAATTGACCAATACATAAGTCCCCAAGTCGAACCACCACAACAACAAATAGCCCAAACTATATACAACTCTCATTATAGAAGATAAATAAATACCACACAAAATATTAAATTTTCTTCCATAAGAGTTGAATCTATAATCATGTGATACTATAAAAGTATTTTTGCAAACATGACTTGTTATATATATAATTTTAGTAATATTAGAAATTCAGACTTAACCACTCAGAAATTATCTAAAATTATTATTTAGCGGTTCAGATTTATTCTACACATAGATCTCACACTACACAAATTCAATCTCTATCACACATCAATATTCTGGATAAATTTGGGGACTGTAAGTCCGGGTTGCCAGACTTATCCATATAATTTTCCTCAATCTAATTATTTTATATAAAAAAATATTTAAAACTCACAATATTATACTTTTTTTTTTTTGTTTTTTGAGAACTAATAATGACTTCCATCAATGATAAATGTCCATGATTCCATTATTTCTCTTGGAATCTGTCCTGCACAACACACACATTAGAAGGTTTGTCCCCTGCACACCCTTTGTGCCCATTGGCAGTTAGAAAACAGGTGTTCTAATGTCTCATTACCGTTGTGACAAGGGCCTTGTGGGTTGACATTGGCTCCTCTCTTCTTCAAATCCCATTGAACGGGCAAGATTCTATGAAGACATTTCCATATAAACAAAGCCCGTTTGGGTGGTAATTTTAAATTCCATAACTTTTTCCACACGACCTGGTCATATGAATTCCTATGAAGCCAAGGATAATAACGCATTAAGGCTTGCTTATATCCTGACTTAACCGAGTAGTCCCCATTTTTGAGAGGCTTCCAAATAATTTTATCTTCACAAGAATGACTGGGTACATGAATTGTTAAAATATTCCTCATACAATCTGTAGGAAAAAAATAGTCGAATCAAATTCTCTCTCCAACAACCATTCTCCACATCCATGAGATGCTCTACCCTCATTTCTGGGAAAAAAAAACTCTGCAACCCCCTCCCTTGGATTTTTCCAGTATCCATTGGTCTTCAAATGGAAAAATTTGTTTACCATTCCCCACTATCCAGTGAAGGCCCATTTTTAGCAAATCCCTGCCCAATAAAATACTAAACCAGCCCCATGAGGAATTATTCCCTTTTTGGGCTGTCAAGAATGGTTTATTAGAACAATACTTGCTTAAGAGAATTTTAGACAGAACATATTTGGGTTATTTAGCATCCGCCATCCCTGTTTGGCTAACAACGCTTGATTAAAGCATCTAAGATCCCTAAATCCCAACACCTCCCCCCCCCCCCCCCCCCCACCACCACCACTCTTTTGGCAAACAAACATGAGTCCACTTTTTCCAATAAACACCCCTATCTCTGTTTGAATGCCAAAGAAATCTCCTAACCATCGATGTTGCTTTGCTTAAAAAACTGGCAGGCATTTGAAAAACAAACATTAGGTAGACTAGGATTGAATGTTACACATATTTCACCAACACTCCCCTACCAGCAAGATTCAAAAGGTTACACTTCCATCCTTGTAACCTATTTTGTCTTTTATCAAGAATTGATTAAAAAATCTCCTCTTCAGACCGACCCCAAAAACCCAAATTTGCCCCTAAATACACCCTTGGTTTGGACACCACTTTCACTTGTAATAGTGACTGAATCCACTGCTTGTCATTTGTGGTCATATTCGGGCTAGGGTATAGTTCCGATTTTCGGAAATTAATTCTCATACCGGATAGAGAACAAAACGTACTTAAAAACCATTGCAGGCACCAAATATGAGTCAGTTCGAAGTTTTGGAAAATGAAACAATCATCCGCAAACAATAAGTGATTAACAGGTGGAGAGGTTTGTAGTTGGTTTCTCGTTGCTCCTCGGAGGGGTTTAGTCTCCTCGGATACGATCCCTACAGTTCGGACTCCCGTGGTTCAGAATCTGGTTTCACAAGTATAATGTGAAACAGAAAAACACAAATGAGAGTCCAAATCTTATGAATCTTTAGAAAATCGATTTACAAACACAAATGCCAAAAAAAGACCGCATTGCTAGATTTTAGAGTTGCCACCTAAATATGTTTGGGAAATTTAAGAAACCCATGACTCGTGCCAAAGGCCACTTGCCCATCATAACCAATGTGTCTTAGCTCGGGAACTTAGGTATGAGTGGGGAAGGTCTTGATTTGAGCACCCTGCTCATCTGATCAATGATCGGCTTCTACTAATCATGATGTGAATCTTATATACAGTATATGCTCGTGTTTCAATTATTATGCTAACTTTACTGTGTGAAGCACACAAGTATAGACTAATTCACCAACTTTGAAATGCTTTTATTTCATGTTTGTTTGAAAAGATTTTTGAATATGTGCTACTTGAAAAAAGCAAGCTCATATACACATTTAGTCCAAAGCATTCCAATTTAGGTAAAATAACCTTCATCCATTAGCATTTAAGAGGTATATCAAATAAGCACTTAGCTTCATGGTAATATGCTTGACATGGCAATAAAAACATACATGCAATATGCTAAGGCAAAAGCACTCACCTAGTACTCAACTGAGGCAAGCCAAAATAGAAGAAAATAGTTAGAAAAATGCATGCTCTAATATGCAAGTGACTAATGCAACACATACAAAACATGTACTATCAGATTCGTCTTCTTAACATGACATATAGATCAATTCAAGACATATGGTAACGCATGTATTCAATCAAGAAATAATCGATGTGTTTATTAAGTATGATGAGCCAAATCTCTAATGCATACAAAAATGTGTGCAAGTCATGGTAATGAGATGAAACCAAAAATATGATACTACATGCAAACATATAACCATCGTAAGCAAGGAAATAAAAGGGAGAAAGAATGAGGGTTGGAAGATTTACACAATGTTATAAGTTTGCCCTCACACGAGAGGGTCCGAATGAATATCTAAATGTTAAACTAATTATTACAACGCCAAATTAACTAATTTAACTAGCTATTACAAATTCAAATGAATCTAATTAATTACACGTACTACTATCAAAGCATTGATTTAACGGACCACGAGGAGTGAAGAGTTGCACGTGCACAAACGAGAACATCCTCTCGAAAACCTCTTTGTTTTGCTGTCAAAAACTATTCTGTTTGCAGCCAAGAATTTTTTTTTTTTTTTGCCCCAACTTCTACTCTATTCTGCCATGAAAATGCCACTGCCTATACAAAAGTGGGTGGCTAGCCGGCCTTGGAAAGTGGTCGGCCCTACGGGGAGGTGGCTGGTTGGCCACTGCTTTTGAGTACTGCCATGCTGTCGTAGAATTAAAACAAAGCAAAAACAGAGTGTTTTTAGGAGATGTTTATCCTCTCTGCCTCTCCCTATCATGAAACTGATCAAGGAATGAGTAAATTCGATTCACAACCCATCAATTGTCGCAAAGTTGTTGCGTGATGATTTATGAACCGAGAGGACAAAAACTTAATAAAAATGAAATAAAAGGCCAACAATGCCTCCTCCCTATCATGGAGGCATTGAATCACTAAACATCACTACAAACATGTAATGATTCAAGACTCAATGGGTTCAATATAACGTCAAATTGAACCTAAGTCAATTTTATTACCTTTTTTTTTTTTTTTTTTTACCACTTTTATTCCAATTTTATTAGCCTTTTTTACATTACCTTTCCATTCCTTCTTAATTTTTGTCCGAAAGTGAAGTGCAAATAGTGATAAAGAAATGTGTCCAACAAAAGGCTGTGCTTAGCATGAGAGAGATGTAATGCCTTGGTAATGAACCTCCAAAGAGATTAAACCATTAAGTAATGAAAGTCTCTTTCTCAAGCCTTGAGCAACAAACTAGTGTTGGATTCAACTCTTAATCAAAGAAAGCAAAGAAAGGAAGGAGAATGCAGAGGTGATCATGACAAGTATGAATATTACGAGTGTGAATACATGTATGAAAACTATGTAAAGAAAGTTATCAATTCAAATAGATTGGTGTCTAAGGCCTAAAATACAAGCATAGTATTCAAAGCATAAACCAAATAAACACATTAAACAACCCCTAAGTAGCACAAAACAGTGCTAAAATCTGTTTGAAAAGAGTAAAAAATATAAACCAAAATAGAAGAGAACAAAGCTAGGAAGCAAGCCCAAGTAAGGGTGGCCAACCCCTCCACTTTTTGGACCTTCAAATCACATGTTTTAGCCTCTGAAAAAACTGTAGCTAAAAAAGTAAAGAAACAAGTGGGAAGAATAAGGATACAAGCTATGGGATAGGTTCAAGAAAGGGTGGTTAACCCCTCTACCTTTGATAGCTTTTAAATCACAAGTTTCAGCACTTAAAATTAGTCCAAAACAGTGTATAAACAGCAAAAAAAAGAGAAGGAAAGAGTAGTGTAAACAAGGGAGAAGATGGCAAAAGTTATACCTCTTGAAGAGAGGATGCTCTTTGTTTTACAAACCACAAAGTGATCACCCTCAAAACCTGAAATTTTGGCTAAATAATCTCAGCAAGAAGCCTCAAAATTTTAGTTTAGGAAGTGTATGTATAGTGTATGTATATTGCAAGATAGAGAGGGAGTGTTTGGCAAGTTTCTAGCTCTTGGAAAAATTTTCTAACCAAAAACCATGAGGCATGGTCAAGTATTTATAGAAAAACAAGTTCCTCTGTCAGAAATATCTATATTAAGCCAGCTGGTGCAAGGCATGCACATGGGGGGACAGCTGGTAGCAAAATATTTGCCTACCAGGAAACATGGCTGGTTGGCCATGTAGGGGGACAGTCGGCCGGCCAAAAAAAATTGGCCTGTCGGGCCACCTGTTGGGTAGTAGGCCTCTGAGTTGTCAGGCTAGAAAAAAAAATGGTTTTGGTCCAAGGAAGGTGCAAGGTTTTAGGTTTTGAAACTCAAAATCGAAGCTTTTTGCTGAAGAAATCAAACATTTGTATAGCGTATTATTTCATCATTTAGTGATCAACGTGAGGCGCCCAAGTCTTAGGGGCGGTCAAAAATGGGGTGTCTACAAGGTTCTACTAATAGCAATCCCCTTGCAATTGCCTTGGTTTATAAGATGATCAAAATCATCAGATAGAGCTTGCATAACCAACAAAAAATGATAGGGCGACAATGGATCTCCTTGTCTAAGACCAGTTGACAGGAGAAAGGATTCTGATTGAGTTCTGTTAATTAAAATTGAAAAAGTGACTGTCGAAATACATTGTTCAATGAGGTGAATCTATTTATGTGAAAATCCCATTTTATCCATAATGGCTACCAAGAAGGACTAACTTACCCTATCATAGGCTTTGTTCATATCTAGTTTTAATCCAAACATTGACTTCATTCCCCATTTCTTTTTCTTAATAAATTCAACTATTTCGTGTGCTAACAATTATCCGAAATCAAATGCCCCTTTAAAAATGCACTCTGATTAGAAGAAATCAATTCTAGTAATACTTCTCTAAGCCGATTTGCTAGAACTTTTGGGTCTATTTTATACAAAACATTACACAGACTAATAGGTCTATAATCATTTACAGTAAGGGCACTCTTCTTCTTAAGAATAAGGCAAATTAAAGTAAAATTAATCTCTTTATTGAAAACCCCAGAATTAAGAAAGCTCAGCACATAATCACTAACCAACTGACCCACCTCCCCCAGTAAGTTTGGTAAAAACTTGTTATAAACCCGTCGGGTCCTGGTGCCTTAAATTTACCCATTTGAAAAACCACCCTTTGAACCTCATCTAATGAAAAAGGCTGATCTAACTTTTGAGCGTGCATTGAATTTAATTTACACTTAATAGCACTTAAAATATTAAAATGGTTAGGGAAAAAACCTGCATTTGTAGAGCCTCTGTCTAGCACTTGAGATTGTGAAAACAGTTTTTGGAAATGAAGCACAAATGTCTTCCAAATTGCCTATGGCTCTATAATTAAACTCCCCTAATCATCCTTGAGAACAGATATAGTGTTTCTGAGCTGCCTCCAAGAAGCCATTTGGTGAAAAAACCTATTGTTACAATCCCTTAGCTTCATCCATGTTTGTTTTGAGCGTTGTGCCCAATACAATTCCTGTTTTTCCAACAATACATCCAACTGTTGTTGCAACTCCATCTCTTTGTCACTGTGCCCTTGTTGTTGAAAAAAAGATTGAATCCTTTGTAACTGATTTTGAACATCTACAATCTGTTCTTGTATACTTCTGTATGATAAAGAATTCCAATTTTTCAAATGCCTCATTAATATTTCTTAGCGCTTGATAAGCGATAACTGGTCCGCCCCCTGCATAAAATCTCGCCACATCTTCTTGACAATATGTTGTGTTGTTTCATCAAGTAGCCAAGTTACTTCAAATCTATTCCACTTCAAGCCTGGCAAATTACTCCAATTTTTGTCAAGCAATAAAGGGTTGTGGTCAGATCATTGAATTGGTAGAGTAATAAGTGAACTGCAATTGAAATCTTCAACCCAACTTAAGGAAGCTAACACTTTATCTAATCGTTCATATACAACCTCTGTGCTTTTCTTGTTCTTGCACCATGTATATTTAACCCCTTTGCTTGGCAAGTCCACCAGTTGATTTCTAAAAATCAAATTATTAAATTCTGTACATCTCTGTATGGTCTGCCGAGACATGCTTAATTTCTCAATCCATCCCCTCACTTGATTGAAATCGCCCATGATAACGAACGGTCACTAAATCTCTTGAATTTGAAGTTGCACTTGGCTCCAGACTTCTTCCCTTTTTGTAACTAAAGGATGTCCATACAAGAAGATAATGAACCAATCTCCTTTAAGGCATTCTTGGAACTTTAAGACAATCAAACGTTCAGAGCAATAATATGGCATAACTGTATTACCATCAGTCCACCCCATCCATAAACCTCATGCTTTACCTCTACAATCTGAACCACAACTATGCTTAAACCCCATCACATATCCAAGTTGATTAATTTGCTGAACCAACTTTTTTGTCTCCATTAGAAAGCAAATCTGTGGTTTATACTTTTGGGTCAGTTGTTTTGCTGCTCGAACTGTCAGGAGATGACCCATGCCTCTACAGTTCCAGCTCAAGATTTTCATGGCATATGAGAAGGTTGTTGAGGGACAAGCTCCTGAGAAACCCTTCGATGATTGAACTCCATGGATGCAATGGTTAGATCCATTATTCTTGCTATCTCTATCTCAATGTAAAACCTGTTCATTACCTCCCTATCCAGACTTCCCATCTGATAATGTTCCCTTGTTTCAGGCGAGCTTGCCTCCATATCATGCCTAGATTCTAATCCCGGGACCACCATCTTGCCGTTTGATCCAGTTGCAGATCTACGTTTCTGGCTCTGTCGCGTACTAGCTTTGCTATAACTCGAGGTTTGACTTGGTGTATGCAGTATGTTCAGCCCAATCTACTGAGTTTCTCCAGTTAGCTCTCCTCTGTTTGATTTGCCTCCTCCTCCGTAAGGCCACCTCATTCCATTCACCATTCTTTACTTCTACTTTGAGTCGCGGCTGCGGTAGTAGTGGTTGGCTCTGTTCTTGTTTCAACTGACTGAGCAGTCGATGCCTGAAATAGCCAGTGAATGTGGGAGACAAACGAAATCTGAGGCTCCCAAAGACCTATGCAATAAAGTTGAGCACCCCCTACCCCATTACAGGTCGCCGGTCTCGTCTGTTCCTTCCAACACCTCTGTGTCCTAAGCCACAATCAGCCTTGAACCATCGTCAGGTACCCTCTACTTTCTAAGTAGCCCACATGGACTCCATTCTGCGTGCTTTTCCACATAGCTTGGCCCATCCCGTAGACCAGACTCTTGATTGAGATCCACTACCGAGGAATTGGGTTGAGAACTTTATTGAGCAACTGGGTTGGATTCCACTGTTGTTGATGGTCTAAAGACTTGGAAGTGTTGGGTTACAACTTGGGCCTCTCCCAAAGGCATGTTGAGCCTTAGGCCCAATCCATTTCTTTTAAGTGCACTAACAACTGCCTTATCTGCCGCATTTATGAATTCTTGCTCTCGTTCTTCATTAAACATGGTCTCTGTATTACGTGGTTCCTTTTCATGTGGTGAAACTATCATTTCAGCGCCTCCATCAATCACTAATTGCGCAGCCTTAATTCCCATTAAGGCTAGCTCATCTTCCCACTGAGTCCATAATAACTCCAACTCACCTACCGATTATACCGGTTCTCGACCCAAATAAGAAAGATTATGGTGTTCGGTGCTACTTGGATCCATTAATGGTCCTGCCTGACCCGTTATTGTTTGGTGCAGTTCATTAGTAGAACCTGAAGCTTGCCAACTTCTTCTCCAATCATCTTCCATTGCTGAGGTAGCTTGTTGCAATCCATGATCCCAGTCAGCCTTCCAATGACTCAAAAAGTTGTCTTCACTTATCATTGGCATGGTCATATCTTCTGCGACCCCAGCTATAGGCTCCAAGAGAACCTTTGAAACCATATGTTGACCCATTGTGTGGAAAATTCTAGTTATTCTATGATCAGGGTGATGAGCATTGGCTCTAATCCGAGATGTGTACATGGCTTGATCTTTTTGATGTATGACCGAAGCACCTAACCTTCGTCCCATCTCAGCAATACGTTCCTCCAACATTCAGTGAGCTTCATCAAACGATAACGAACAATGGCCTTGTGTATGCCCCACTTTGCCACAATTACGACATACCCGACACAACCGTTCATAACTGCATGTAATCCGTTGATGATGGCCATCTTGAAACTTCAAGAAGAAACCACTTATAAGTGGTTGATCAATTAGAATCCAAACTCAAATACGTAGAAATCTAATATTAGGCGGCATGAGCGTGTCGTGATCAACCTTTGTTACTTCACCAATTGCTTGGCCCAATCTAAACCCTACTTCCTTCGTAAAACATTCCAATGGTAAACCGAATAACTTGACCCATACAACCATTTTTTCCATAACTAGATTTTCCAATATCATATCAGGCTTCCAATAATCCACTACAAGAAATGCTTCATCAATTGCATATGGACCATTCTCCATATTACGATGCATATCATGTTCATTTTCGAACAAGAACATGAAACTTTTTTTGCTTCTACCATCGACAAACAATGTCCTTTCCCTGTTCCGTGTATCATTTATATGGAGCTGCATAACATAAGACACAAAATGACGCACATCTGGAACATACCCGATCAAACAACATTCAAGATCGCGTCTTTCGAGATCCCACATTGAATCCTCCATATCCATACAAAGCCCCCTTCGGCCGTGTTGGCGCAAAGTTGGCACAAAAGCTTGACTCGAGCGTTGATTTCGCCTTTCCTCCGAATAGTCACTTCCTATTTCAATGCCACTACTATCAGCCCTACCACATTCACGTATTAAAGGAAACGCCATAACCACAACCTAATTCACACCCACCCACCCTCAGTTTCTAGTAAAGCGATTCCGGTTTTGACCCAACCCTTGTTGTAATCTGGATACCAGTTTCTTGGTTTCGTACTAATGAATATGTCTTGCTTATCTTCTTCTTCCTTAAACTTGGCTTTGGGATTGTTGTGGTTGTGTTTGGAACAGGTTGGTTGCTTGTTTTCCCAACTCTTGTTGCCTAAAATTTTGCTTTTCCGCTCAAATAGCACTTCTTGCGCTCGAGCGGGCTTTGCAAACTCTCAGTACTTTTGCAGATCTGCAAAACTACTGGGAGAGTTTATTCTATGCTCAAGCAGCGTTTCCTACACTCGAGCGGGTGTGCGCTTGAGCGGTAATTCTTGTGCTCGAGCGATGCTCTTCTGTCTGTAAAACTATTGGATATATGTATTATGCGCTCGAGATGAACAACTTATTGTTTCTGACACTCGAGCGTTAACTCTTGCGCTCGAGCGGATTGTGTGTATATCAGTTCGCAGCAGCCTCATTTTACATCACTTTTTCATTTCTTTTTTCCTAAAAACCCTAGATCAGGACTCTCTCTTTCTCTCTCTCTCTCTCTCTCTAAAACTTACATTCTCTCTATATTCTCACTTAGATTTAGTGATCTTTCTACCCATGTGTCTTTGTTAAAAAGGTAGTGCGTCTCAAGAGCTCTCTTTTGGTTCGATTAAAGTTTGGTTTCAGCGTCTTTGAAGTTCTTCATTTCACCCTTTGGTCTTCTAAGCTTGAGGTAGGGACTCTCTACACTGTTTATGAGTTTTAACTTGGCTATTCCTTGATGTGTGAGAAACATTGGGTTTCGAGGTGATTTTAACAAACCTAGGCTTTGGGGTTTAAATTCAAAAGAGGGGTTTTAAAAATGATGACTTGGAAATGATCATGGGAATGAATATGAATTTCTGTTGTGTTAAAATAGATGAATTGGTGGTTGGGTTGAGATTTGGGAGAAAATGGGGTTTTGTCCTAAAATGTTCAAGTAATTATTTTGTATAAATAGTGAAATTGAAAATGGGAATATGAAATTAGATGAATGTTGATATAAGTGGTGAAATTGGACGTGTATCATCTCCCACCTATGGAAATTTGAAAAATTTATCTGTTTAAGGATTGTATACCTGTTTAGAAATATCTGTTTTGGGCTATCGGTGGAGGATAACCATGATTGTTGTAGAATTGCATGGGGATTAGATAAATTGAAACTAATCTCTTATTAATTGTCATTGAATATGATTGTGTTTGATACATTGTATATGTATGATGTTTGGGAGGAGAAATGGGATAGACTCCATTGAATTATGTTGGCATGTATGTCCAGGGTGAAAGTCTCGAAAATATTGTGTATACATGGGTGCCGATTCCCACGAACAAAATTTCCATAAAATGGCAAATTGAAGTTTTTGTATGTAATGATTGTGTGGTAATAAAACTAGGGGTGGGCGCGGGTCGGTTGCGGCCACGAAACCTCCAATCCGTCATCCGTCCGCCAGATTGGTGGATTGGAGAAAATCAATCCGCATCCGTCCGCCAATTCGGCGGATGTAGATTGAGCGGTTTGGCGGTTTGGCGGATGGATGCGAATTGGTTTGGCAGTTTAAGATTTTATAAATTTTTAACATAATTCAACTTGTGCACTTCCTCAAAAAAAAAAAAAAAAAAAAAAAGTATTACAGTCAACGACTTGAAAAACTATTACAATCACTGTATGTCTCATTCAAAAAAAGAAATTTTGAAACTTTAGAATATCACAATTACTGCATAACTCATCCATATATTACAATAACAGCATGATTCATCCACATAAAGTATTACAATATATGATTCTTAAAATATAATAACAATTCAAACCATCAAACCCGCCCCTAAAAGTTTGGGCATGACCCGTTCGAATGCTAGCATTTAACCTGTTGTATTAAGTATATGGGGCCTTATCGGAAGCATATAGTATGAACATAACAATACATATGAACTCCCTTGAGCTATATCTACATGCCAGGATCTCACATACATCATATTCACTATAAGAATAAACAAGGTTCCATGTCATGTTTTGTAGCGTCGATAATATATATATATACAGTCCCAGCCCTGCTTCGGCATAAACAAAACATGAAATTTTACATCTTCAACCCTAAGTGGGCAATCAAAAATGAGCCAACATTTTAGCAAACTTTACAAAAATAAATGGCTTCATGTAGTGCCTAGACCATGAGGTTGACAAAAGGAATTAAGTGTCGTGGCTAGGACTGACCACTTGGTTGATTACCTACAGAAACAGATATAACACAGAGTGAGTCAAGCTCAGTGAATAGTAATACATAAATAAGACAGTGCTTGACTTGAAATATAACATAATAGAGCATAATAGGTGCATACATAGGTAGTCTGAATCCGTATTAATTTCGTGACGGCCTTAGCCCATTTTTGAAACATAGTGGCTTGCAACATGATTTCTTGAAACATGATGGCCGTGAGCCATTATACATGGTGACACAAGGCCCTTAAACATGGTGGCGTTAAGCCCTTGAACATGGTGGCACGAGGCCCTTGAATAAGTTGGCATTAAGCCCTTGAATCATGTGGCATTAAGCCCTTGAACATGCATGTATGAATTCAAGAGGTGTCTCACACGGACTCTAGAGGTGGCTCACATTGTAGCACTTAGTTCCGTGTAGCACTTTGTTTCATATTACGATAACGGAGTAACTTGGTTTCAGAGTCTTCTTGAATGAACGTTTTTCACATTTCTTTCTACATATTTACATACTTGGAACATAGCATAGTTGTATATCATGCATAAACACAACACTTATGTTAAGCATTAGCTACTTTTGAAGCATATAACGGTCTTACTACTCACAGTGTTGAGATGACGTGCTTGTTCCTCCTAGAGTGTGCCCTGCACACATTCAAACTTACACTTTAGTTTATTTTTCATAGCAAATTACGTTCCGTTTCGCTTCATTTCGAATGAATTTATAAATACCAAAAAGACATCAAACACACATTTTGGCAATATTAGAGGGTTCTACACGCAAAACGGAGCAATCCGGGTTTTTCAGCATGGGCCGCACGTGCGGCTGTGAGCCCCGCACGTGCGGCAAACCTCCCCCGCACGTGCGGCAAAATGCCCCCGCACGTGCTTTTTAGGCAGAATGAAAACCCAAAAATTGCTCTCCTCTCGCACGTGCGGCCACAACCCCCGCACGTGCGGCGATTGGCTCCCGCACGTGCGGCCATGACTCCCGCACGTGCGGCGATTCTGCACTTCCAGTCCGAAATTTGCTACAAAATTTGGTTCTTTTAGGGGTGTTTTTAAGGCTCTAAATTGCAACTTTTAAATACTAAATCATGACCCGAAAACATGTAATTAGAGTGCAACAAATCATAATTTAACTTGAATTGAACCCATGATCACAACGTAATTGGTTTGAACCAAAATTGAAACTTATCACCATAATTCCATTCTCAAAGTTCTCAACTTTATCCACACATAACATAGCTACACAAAACATGACAAAACATGGCATAAGCATGAATACCAAGTGGGTAATGTGGAGACAAGATGATGCTCTCCCTAGATAACTTGAATTGGACCCAAGATACGCAAATAATAGGATTATCATGCCAAATTTTCAACATACACATAACCAAGACTTTCTTTCCACTCTAGATCATTCAACATCAAGAGTTTCCTACTTCAATTTGAGGAAAAGGATTGGGTTAGGGGAAATTCAACTTACCTTGGCTTCAATTCTTCCTACTCTCCCTTGTCCTTAGCCTCTCTTCTTTTTCCCCAAAAAATATATGAAATGTTCTAAGTCTTGAGGCTTCTCATAAACATATATACATATATAGTTTGAATAAAGACAAAAAATCAATCGTTTAAACATCTGAAATTGAAATTTCACAGAAACGCTTAATATTACTTAAAAATTATGCTGATCACATGTATGAGCTCAATTTCAGATAATTAAGTTCCTAAGACTTCCAATTTCTACTTATAACTTAGAGATGTAACAGATACTTCCTTTGTCTAACATATAGAAATCTCTAAACATCAAATTCCCTTACTTAACCATAATTTTTCAAAGGATTTCACAATAAGCATTCAAAAACACAAAACAGAGTCTGAAAATATATCAGAAAACATGCACGAGGGTTGGGTTATTACAGAAAACATCAATCACCAAAACTAAGAAACAATTTAACCATTACATGTCACTTTTCAATCTCTAGAAATAAAATATAATAATAATAAAATGAAATCCCCTTAAAAGGAGTCGAAACGGAAGTCCAAAACAATGCCAAATGACATACTTTATCCCACATAGATGTTGTATCATCAAATTTGTCCTCAAAGATCCTTGCATTCATTTCCAACCAAATCACCAAAAAATTGTGAAGACAACACAATGACATATCACTTTTGCTTTCATCGTACCTCCAAAATCCCAAAAATCTAGTGAAATCATTACTAGACAAGATCCGGAGCCAGCCATTGGACATCAACCAAACGAAAGAGACGATGCCATAGATCCAAAGCCATAGGACAATGCAAGAATAAGTGATCCAAAGCCATATTAAGTTTATTCTGTGAAGTTGAGTCATTCTTCTATTTCTTTTGGATTCCCCTACCATTCTGAACCATTGTATTCATAGATGTACACCTAGGGGGAATGCAGTTGTATTCACTTATGAGATGGAAATCTTACATATTGTTCTAGAACGGAGATTATTTTATTTAAATAACGACTGTAATGGATCTCAGTTCAATCCCTACAAACTTATGTGGAAGGTAGCCATTTCAAATTGAAACATACATCACATGTGTGATGCATCCAACTTCTGAGGACTGCTGGATTACCATCTCATGATATTTTCTAACAACCTATCCTATGAATTCAATCACTTCTCAGTCCAGAAACCCTTTTGCGTTTTACAAAATCCATAGCCACTTGGGGAAAATGCGAACTTTGTTTTAAAGAAAGTATTTCTGAATGTCATCTTTCTTTCATTTGACACTGGATCAAGAGTTAATCCTTCGCCTTCCAACAAATAGCTTGTTAATTTCCTTCCAAATCGCTAATACAAATTGGCCTTGCATTGTTTTGAAATTAGGTTCCAGAGAGAAGTTGCTCTGGCAAGAAGGTAGAACCCAACCCAAAAAAAGAAAAGGAAAATTACAATTCTTTGTTAACCAATGACCATGACTATTGTGCCTACAAATCTATCACCTAAAAACATAAATGTGGACATCCAAATTTTTTGAAATTGATCTGACAAAGCCTGTACATCCAAAATTTTGCTTGATATGGCTTATTTGGAGGGAGCATAACACGAGAGCGTTCCAAGGTGTTGAGGAGCATGTGCATAGAATCAAGAGCTTTTTCTTGTCCATCTCGTATTGCTAGTCTTTCGGGAGGGCTTTGCCTTTCATAGACACTCTTTTTGACTACATAGATTTTGTCTTGTAAGAATCCTTAGGCTTTTTGGCATATGTACAGGAGTTATCCTTTCTGGTCTTCGGAGGTTATTATGGTGTAACATCCTTCCCTTTTTGCATTGGGGTTTCCCTTCCATTTTTAGCTAATGAATTTCAGTTGCTTAGCCCTCCCTCACCCCCTCAAAAAAAAAAAAATTATTTTCTGCATACAACATATCATACATTGAGTTAGAAAGCCACAGTCTTGTACCAACTCAACTCTATCAACCTTCAATCTTTAATTGTCTATACTTTTAAAATTCTTCATGCGCCAGCAATTAAGGAGACTAGGAATGTGACTCAACTTTTGAGGAGTCTCTAAGGCTTATTTTATTTAATTCAATAATTTCCATAGGTGCTAGCTGTGTATACATATATGTTCCTTCCTCTTCTTGCATAGGAAGTTCCAATCCGTAGCGCTGCTTCCTCTCCCTAATTTCTCCATGGTGCTGCTTTCACACCATCTCTCAGTCACTTTTATTCTCTTCTTTTTTCTTATTTTCCATGTGTCAACATTTTCGAAACTATGTGTTGGAGTTTTTTATATTTCTTCCTGAGCAAAGTTAGGAACATAGAATGGATCATAGGATAATTTACAAAAAATGCAATAGATGGGTAGGGTTAAACCTAGTTATGATCGGTCAACATTACACTTTTTGTGATCTATTATGTATTTCTAATCTGTGTTCTCATTAGTGTTTCTTATTTGAGCAACAAAAGCCATGTACTTCATCATTTGTTTCACTCCCTATCCATTATTTTTTCAATGTTCTTTTTAAGTTTTGAAAATGACGAGATTTTAGGCAAGTAATTTGGGGCTCCATTGAGTGGGTGTTAAGTTCAAAATCTTGTTATCACCTAATGCATAAATTTAGAATAATCATATTTTTAAAAATTAATATTGTTCACTATCAATAAAATTATTCCCAAACTTTTGTACAATATTTACTTGGAATTTAGGGTCCCATTGAATTTCCCATCAACCAGAGTGTAATTCAAATTTGACTTGGTATCAACTAGAGTGTAATCCAAATTTGACTTGGTAAAGTTTTGATGCAATCATGACTTGGACTTGTTATATATATACATAATTTAATCAAATAATTTTATAATAAAAAATTATTTAAGTTCACGATATTATTTATTTCTTTATCCAATTAATTTCATACAAGACAAGCATATATATTTATGAAAATTCTAAAGGAATAGTGGATTACTTACTGAAAGGTACAGTTGAGACATTTGTGTCCCATATGGGGCTCATTTTTTTGATATTCATATGGTAATGATGATGGGTGTGGAGATGATGCAAGGGATAAGTTATTGGAGTGTTTGGCTACATGTATAGGTAAGAGTATATTTGGGTTGGGACTGTTTGGTTACAAAAATTAGAAAAATTAAATATTTTTTAGTATGACCTTTTCTTTAGTTTGAGAATATTTTTGTCATTTCAATATAATTTTTAACATGGTCATGGGCCAAGTTAACATATAGGAGCTTTGTGTATATGGTTAATTGAAATAAGAGAGGTTTGTATGTATTGTCAGTTAAAAAAAATAAAAATGAGATTAATGTAATTTTGAAAATTAAAAATGAGATACGCATATTTGTTAAAATTTTAAGGGAGGTTTGTATAGTTTTTTTATTTTTATTTTTGAATGGGGAGGTTTGTATAGTTAATCCAAGTAAGAAATAAAAGAAATAAGGGAGGTTTGTATACTTCCCTTTTATATTTTATTATATGTAATCTACATCTTTGGCATAAATTTAAATCTCAATATAATAAAATATTTTATATATTATGTGACAGTTATTATGATATTTTCTGTCTAATTTTGAACAAAAATTAATTTTAAAAGTAAACTGAAAAAAAATTGAAATATAAAGGACCAAAGATAAGTGTAATTTACTCTTAAAAGAAACAAAAGATAAGTGTCACCACAATGACCAATCACTTAAACTAGAACTTGGCAAAGTTTTGCTACAATAATCTCTTAGACTTGTTATATATAAAAATTCAATCTAATAATTTTATTTAAAAAAATTATTTAAATTCACAATATTAAATATTTCTTTATTTGATGGATTATTTACATGGAGACCTTTTAAGCTATTGAAAAAATCACTTTAACTCCCTAAATTATGAAAGCGTATAAATGGTCTCTCTAAATTATTGAGAAGTATTGTTTTACCCACTAAACTATAAGAGTGTACAAATGAACCTCTTAAACTATTAGCATGTTTCATTTTGACCCATTCCGTTAGGGGGTCCAATTTGTATATATATATATATATTTTTATAGTTTGGGGGGTTCATTTCTATACTTCTATGGTTTAGGAAGTTAAAGTGATATTTCTCATTAGTTTAGGGATTTTCATGTAAATAATCCTTATTTGATTAATTTGGCAATGAATTGCTTTTTTAATCAATTGGTGAGAGAATAATTACAAATACAAAAAAATATTATATTTAATTGACCAATACACAAGTCATCAAGTCCAACCACCATAACAACAAATAGCCCAAACTATATACAACTCTCATTATAGAAGATAAATAAATACCACACAAAATATTAAATTTTCTTCCATAAGAGTTGAATCTATAATCTTGTGACACTATAAAAGTTTTTTTGCAATCATGACTTGTTATATATATAATTTTAGTAATATTACAAATTCAGACTTAACCACTCAGAAATTATCTAAAATTATTATTTAGTGGTTCAGATTTATTCTACATATAGACCTCACACTACACAAATTCAATCTCTATCACACATCAATATTCTGGATAAATTCGGGGACTGTAAGTCTGGGTTGCCAGACTTATCCATATAATTTTCCTCAATCTAATGATTTTATATAAAAAAAATTTAAAACTCACAATATTATATATATATATATATATTTGAGAATTAATAATGACTTCCATCAATGATAAATGTCCATTATTCCATTATTTCTCTCAGAATCTGTCCTGCAGAACACACACATTAGAAGGTTTGTCCCCTGCACACCCTTTGTGCCCATTGGCAGTTAGAAAACAGGTGTTCTAATGTCTCATTAGCGTTGTGACAAGGGCATTGTGGGTTGACATTGGCTCCTCTCTTCTTCAAATCCCATTGAACGGGCAAGATTCTATGAAGACATTTCCATATAAACAAAGCCCATTTGGGTGGTAATTTTAAATTCCATAACTTTTTCCACACGACCTGATCATATTAATTCTTACTAAAATTGTTGTTAGTGAGATATATTATATGAAGAAGTAAAATCATAAGAAATCAAGTAATCAATGTAATAATAATAATAATAATAATAATAATAATAATAATAATGAGAATTCTATTATACACTCACCTCTGATGTGAATAATATATTTCAATTAATAATTCGAATAATTTTATTGTTATATAGAATGATAATTAAGAATTTTATTTTTTTCTATAAAACAAATTTTGATAATAAAGTATTTGTAATTGTTAAAATCATAAAAAATAATTTGTATTTTAAATAAATTTCATAAGTATATTTGTAATTTATTTTTAAAAAATTGAAGGAAATAAAGTAGCGAGATGCCTAAAGTCATATATCCTTGTTTGATTTAATTTTCAAATTGTGTGTTGTTTTTTCTATTCAAAAAATATAAATTAGTTCAAAGATAAACAAAAATATATATATTTTAAAAAATTACTTTCAACCTAAAAAGAAAAGCAATGTGAAAATTATGAGTTTTTTTATTTTTCTCTATTGAACCTACTAATACACATCACTCAAATAGTCCATTAAAATTCTTCACTTTCTGTGAATTCTAATAGCATGGGAAGTTGGGTTTTAATTTGAATAATGATCAAAGTAAGAAAATGTTAATTTTTTATAAATCAAAGTTAGGAAAATTAATTTCTTAAGGATCAAATGGAAAACTTAATAAATTTTAAAATCGCCTCGTTAATCGTGACAAAAGTTGGTAATTGCATAAGAAATGACAAATAGCATAGGGACTAAAACAGGAGAATGTTTTTTCTAAGGACCAAAATGAAAAATAACTCATTACATGAATCCAGCCAGGCTGATCATGGTCATGTTTACCCCCCTCTATTAATAATTAGGCCCATTTGTACATTGATGAAGAAAAGGACCTTGACATTGAAACCAATTAGGACATTTACCAAATTCTCACTCATTTCATAAATTTGTATGCTGTAGTGATATTAGCCTTTAAATTCTATTTTAGATATTATTTTAACTTGGATGGAGTTATATAAAGAATTCAAAAATGTCACGATACTCTTAGTAAAATTATGGAATTTAAAATTACCGAATAGTCCCCATTTTTTAGAGGCTTCCAAACAATTTTATCTCCGCAAGAATGACTGGGTACATGAATTATTAAAATATTCCTCATACAATCTGTAGGAAAAAAATAGTCGAATCAAATTCTCTCTCCAACAATCATTCTCCACATCCATGAGATGCTCTACCCTCATTTCTGGAAAAAAAAACTCTGCAACCCCTTCCCACACAATGGATTGGATTTTTCTGGTATCCATTGGTCTTCAAATGGCAAAATTTGTTTACCATTCCCCACTACCCAGTGAAGGCCCGTTTTTAGCAAATCCCTAACCTATAAAATACTACGGCAGCCCCATGAAGAATTATTTCCTTTTTGGGCTGTCAAGAATGGTTTATTAGCACAATACTTGCTTAAGAGAATTTTAGACAGCAACATATTTGGGTTATTTAGCATCCGCCATCCCTGTTTGGCTAACAACACTTGATTAAAGCATCTAAGATCCCTAAATCCCAAGAATAATGCTTGGGACCCCCTTTTGGGGGTCATCCCCTCACCCCCTTTGCCACGTGGCGGGGGGTGATTGAAGGAGCAGGAAAAAAAAGAAAAAGAAAAAGAAAATGTAACCAATGAGAAAGAGAGTGGGTCAAAGGGGGTGGGAGAAAAAGGGGGGATGAATCATTGTTGAAATCCCAAACCCCCCCACTCTTTTGGCAAACAAACATGAGTCCACTTTTTCTAATAAACACCCCTATCTCTATTTAAATGCCAAAGAAATCTCCTAATTATCGATGTTACTTTACTTAAAAAATTGACAGGCATTTGAAAAACAGACATTAGGTAGACTAGGATAGAACGTAACACATGTTTCACCAACACTCCCCTACCAGCAAAATTCAAAAGGTTACACTTCCATCCTTGTAACCTATTTTGTAGTTTATCAAGAATTGATTCAAAAATCTCCTCTTCAGACCAACCCTGAAAACCCAAATTTGCCCCTAAACACACCCTTGGTTTGGACACCACTTTCACTTGTAATAGTGACTGAATCCACTGCCTATCATTTGTGGTCATATTCGGGCTAGGATATAGTTCCGATTTTTTGAAATTAATTCTCAGACTGGATTGAGAACAAAACGCACTTAAAAACCATTGTAGGCACCAAATATGAGTCAGTTCAAAGTTTTGGAAAATGAAACAACCACAAAATTTCAGATTGATTTCATCAAAATAGATATTTGAAAAATCAATAATCAAAATGAATTTGAATAAAAAATTTTAATAACAAGCTTTGTCAAAAAAGGTATTGTCAAACCACAAATTATTAATTTCCTTAGGATAAAAATCCTAACACTCAATATAATAAAATATTTTATATGTTATGTGACAGTTATTATGACATTTTCTATCTAATTTTGAACAAAAGTTAATTTTAAGAATGAGTTGAGAAAATTTAAAAATATAAAGGGCCAAGTAAAAAAAAATTAAATTTGAAAAGTCAAAATAGATTAATAATCAAACATAAATGGATAAAGTGTAATTTACTCTTAAAAAGATAAGGGTCACTAATGACCAATCAATTAAACTAGAAACTAAATTTGACATGGCAAAGTTTTGCTACATTCATCTCTTAGACTCGTTTTATATAAAAATTCAATCTAATAATTTTATTAAAAAGAAGTATTTAAATTCACAATATTAATAATTTCTTTATTTGATGAATTATTTACATGGATACCCTTTAAGATATTGAAAAATATCCCTTTAACTCTCTAAACTACGTAAACGTTCAAATGATCTCCCTAAACTATTGAGAAGTATTGCTTTACCCACTAAACTATAAGAGTGTATAAATGGACCTCCTAAACTATTAGCATGTTTCATTTTGACCATTTTTGTTGGGAGGTTCAATTTGTATATATGTATATAGTTTAGGGGGTTCTTTTCTATATTTCTATAGTTTAAGGAGTTAAAATGATACTTATCATTAGTTTAGGAGGTTTTCGTATAAATAACCCTTATTTAATTAATTTTGCAATGATTTTTTTTTTTAATCAATTGCTAGGAGAATAATTACAAATACATAAAAACATTATATTTAATTGACCAATACTTGAGTCACCAAGTCCAATAGCCACAACAACAAATAGCCCTAACTATATACAACTCTCATTATAGAAGATAAATAAATACCATAAAAAAATATTAAATTTTCCTCCGTAAGAGTTAAATCTATAATCTCGTGATATTATAAAGTTTTTCTGTAATCATGACTTATTATATATATAATTTTAGTAATATTACAAATTCTGACTTAACTATTTAGAAATTACACAAAATTATTATTTAGTGGTTCAGATTTGTTCTATACGTTGACTCCACATAACACAAATTCAATCTCAATCACATATCAACATTCTCGATAAATTGGGGGACTGTAAATTCGAGTTGCCAGACTTATCCATATAATTTTCCTTAATTTAATTATTTTATTAAAAAAATATTTAAAACTCACAATATTATGTTTTTTTCATTCACTTTTAATCTCACAATGACCAATCAACCTAACTGGGATTTAAATTTGAGACTTTGGGTGACGGAAATTACAAATAAATCAATTGAGATTTACTTAAAATATGAATTATTTCTTTTACAATTTGAAAATTATAAATATTTCTTTGTTGAATTTTTTTTATTTAACAAAATAAATATAAAAATTTCTAATTATTTTCTTATACAATAAAAAAAGGGTGATGATTGAGACCCCCTCCAATCACCACCCCCACCACCCCTACACACACGTGACGGGTGGTGATTGGAGGAGAAGGGAAAAAAAAGAAAAAAAAAGAAAAAAGTGACCAATCAGGTGAAGAGGGGGTCAAAGGGAGTCCAAAAAAAGGGGATCCAAGTCATTATTACTTGAATTATTAATTACAATAAATTTATGATATTATTAAAAATTATTAATTAACTTAATAATTTATTAATAAAAAAGTAATTTGTTATGAAATTGGAAACTTCAAAATGCAAGATATAATTTCTAAAACCACAAAAAAACAATTCATATTTTAAGTAAAATTTCAAAAAATATAATTTATTTTAATTTTTTTTATAAAAAATAGAATAAATTACACTGACACCCCTTACTCCTCGTTAGTGATTGTCTCTTAACGTCTGTAATAGAAATTGTGGAATTACTCTTTCACCATTATATAGTCTATCAAATTCCCTTCATATCTCATGTATTCACTTTTCAACATGGGTCATTATTTCACCATTCGCAGCCACATTTTTCCTCCAACCCACAACCCCACTGGGACCGCCACAGCCACCTTATTTATTCTACATCTAACCTACTATTAATGACCATAGCCAGGCCATTATCTACCAGTATGGAATTAAGACAGTGTTTGATTCACTGAAATAGAACAATTATTTCATCAAAATATTCATTCTCATATTTAGTTAGATTAAAAAAATAAGGGCAAATTATATTGATGTTCCTTATATTTTATCTCTTGTATTATTTTTGTCTTTATATTTTTAATTGACTAAATTTTAACCCCTAAATCAATTAAAACTACAAGAATTAAAATGTAAGAATTACTGTCACAATTTACTAAAAGAATAAGGGCTTGTTTGGTTTGAATTTGAGAGATGAGTTTTAGAAAAAAAAATTTCAAAAATTGTTTGGTTTGAGATTTTTCTCAAAAAATTTCCAAAATCACTTTTTCTCTGTTACACATCAATCAATCTCTTTTTCTCTTTCCTCTCTCCTTTTCAATCACTTTTTCTTTCACACACATCTATTAAATTCTTTCAAAATATCAAATCATCCCAAACTCCCACAAAAAATTTATCTCTCAAAATATACAACTAAAAAAACCAAAAAAATTTCTAAAACAACTCTCCCAAAAATAAACTAAACAAGCCCTAAGTCTCTCTTCTCTAGCCACTTCTATTTTGGGTGGAGATGGATTTGATTTGTGTAATTTTGTGGGTTGATGGCGAAGAGGTAAAGTGGGATGGTGATGCGAGAGAGATGGAGTGGGGGTGAGTTTGCGGCTGTGGTAGGCTGGTGGTGAAGGCAGATGTGGGGGTGGAAGGTGATGGTTGTGATATGTGGTTGAAAGTGGTGGTTGTGATGGTGGGGCGCCAAGTATTTGATGAAAGTCCTAGCCGGAAAAAAGAAGTGTGTGCGATGTCATGTGGTGTGGCTCCCAAGCTGCAACAGTAACTGTGGTCCATTGCATGTTAGTAACTGGGAATTCAATAGAAATTCAGGGTAATTATTTTACTTCTTTTTTCTCTCTTCTTGATTTTTTTTTTCTCATCAGCCTGATTCTTTTCCATGATAGACAGGCCAAGTAGAAATCTAATTAGAAATACAATAATAGGTTGCCAGCGACGTCATTAATAAGGCTGGGCCTTCTATTTTTCTATCTCTTTTTTGTTTTTTTTTTCTTTATTATTATTATTTTTCTCTTTGGGTTTTTAATAGTTAGTTATTTTGTTAGGAAAATTTATAAGGAGTTGAAGTCCTATTTTTTTTTTTTTTTTTTCCAGTCTTAAGTTAATATATTACATATTGTAACAAGTATAATTTTCTCTTGGTTGGTCTGGTGAAATATTATAGTTCTTTTACTTCTTGTTTACAGGTTTTGTGACACAGAAAAACTAAGATGCTTGCATTGGACAAGTAGGTGGGTAGATGGGTCTGTTTGGAGTATTAAAGACTGATTAGAGATGGAGGAGAGGATATGGCAGGGAACGAAGTATGGGCAAAATTGATATTAAATAAAAATTAATGACTTACCTAAACATTTTCTGTTAGTTGACCTGATGGTTGACTAATGAGGGAAAATTGTATATAATAATAGAATTACTTGAATTTTTAATTAAAACAAATTTTTGATATCATTAAAATTATTAATTGACCTGATGATTTATTAATAAAAAGGTCATTTGTTATGAAATTAAAAGCTTCAAAAGGTGAGATGTAATTTTCAGAACCATATAAAACAATTCGTATTTTAAGTAAATTTCAAAAGATGTATTCGTAATTTATCTTAAATTTCTTAAAGAGGAAAAAAAAAATATTAAAGGGTAGTTTCCTTATCAGATTATCTTGATAGCTTTATTTCGGTGGGTAGGTAGTGTTTGGTTTCTTCTTTGCTAATTGCAAAGATGGCCCCTCCTTTCAAAAATTCTTTCAGCTCTCACCACAATTAATTAAAATAGGAATGTTAATGATTTATAGCTGTGTTTGATTATCACGCGTAGTGGTTGTTTTTATTTATAGATTTAGTTATATATCACCACAATTTTTATATAGAGTTTAATTTGAAAATAATGTGATAATGACAAAAATTATGTTCATATAACACTATTTTTTCCATTTGTCTAGCACCATTACTATGTAATTTTTCTTTTTGTATAACACTACTACTTGTTCTATAATATGAAAAAAAAGTATTCATATAATACAATTTGCTTTTTTGTTTTTGTTTTTTCTTTTGTTTTGTACATATTCTAATATTGACTGTGAAATTTATTTGCAAATTTAATGATGTTTTTTAGAAAATTTATAATTATAATAATGTTTCTTTTATTATAATTTACATACAATATTTTTACTATGAATAAAATAATTTTATAATTTTAATTTAGTGGTCAATTTTAAATAATTCCTCCGTCCCAAAATATTAGTCCCTCTTCAAAAATCAAGTACAAAAATAATATAAATTTTCTATTTTGCCCTTCTTTTAAATTAATAAACAATATAAAAAGTACAATTATGACATTAATATTCTCAAAAAATGTACTATCAAAAGAATAATTTTGAAAAATCAACTTTTTTCAAATGCAATAGTTGTAGTACCAAAAAAAGTTGGATTCCCCAAAAAGAACTATTATTTTGGGACGGAGGGAGTATAAAATTTAATTGCCACCCCCCTCTCCCTTATTCTAATTTCTGTGTTTGTCACTGACTACTTGTGACATTTCAAAGAAAAGGAAAGGTTGCAACTTGCAGGCAAAGTCCTGGTCCAACTGGTGTTGTGATCTCATCAAACCTTGGCTTCTCTTCTTTCACTCTACAATCTATTTCCTTCATTTTCCTAACCTCTGTTTCCACCTCTACAACTAAAAAAAAAACCAACAACATGGCTGCCGCCATGGTTGGAGGAGCATTTCTGTCCGCCACCCTTCAAGTGCTGTTTGACCGTTTGGCTTCTCGCGAGTTAGTCAACTTTTTCCGTGCTCAAAAGCATGATGATAAACTCCTCAGGAAGCTCAAGCTAACATTGCTGGGAATAAATGCTGTGCTCGATGATGCAGAGTACAAGCAGATCACTAACCCTGCTGTGAAAGACTGGGTGGACGAACTTAAAGTTGCCGTGTATCATGCAGATGATATACTCGATGAGATTGCTACCGAAGCTTTGCGATGCAAGTCTGAAGCTGAGGTACGAAGCCCCACCTTGACTTCTTCCTCTAATTCATTTGATGCAGATATAGTGTCAAAGATAGAGGAGATCATTGATAGATTAGAATATTTTGCGAAAGAAAAAGATGTCCTCGGTTTGAGAGAAGTTGCTGGGAAAAAATGGAATCACAGATTGCCAACAACTTCTTTGGTTGATGAATCTGGTGTTTGTGGAAGGGATAACGACAAGGAGGATGTAATTAAGTTGCTCCTCTCAGATGAGGCAAGTGGTGGTAATCAGAAGATAGATGTGATTGCTATAGTGGGGATGGGTGGGGTTGGCAAGACCACCCTTGCTCAATTTTTATACAATGATGGCAGAGTGGATGATCACTTTGATATGAAAGCATGGGTTTGTGTCTCTGATGAATTCGATGTTGTGAGGGTTACAAGAACAATTCTTGAGGCAGTGATTCCGCAGGGTTCTAATACAATGGACCTTAGTACAAAGGACCTTAATCAGCTTCAAGTCAAGCTCAAGGAATGCTTGAGTAGGAAGAAATTTCTTATTGTTCTAGACGATGTTTGGAATGAGAACTATGATAACTGGGATAGCTTGAGGAGTCCTTTTGGATATGGAGAACATGGGAGCAGGATTATTGTTACAACGTGCAATGAGAGCGTTTCATCTATTATGCAAACAGTTCCTATTCACTGTTTGCAGCAATTATCGGATGAAGATTGCTGGAAATTGTTTGCCAAACATGCATTTGAGAAGGGAGATTGTGGTGCACATCCAAACCTTGAAAGGATTGGTAAACAGATTGTGAAAAAGTGTCAAGGTTTGCCTCTAGCAGCAAAAACATTAGCCGGTCTTTTGCGCTCTAAACGGGATGTTGAGGATTGGAATAATATATTGAAAAGTGGAATATGGGATTTGCCAAAGGAGAAAAGCAATATTCTTCCAGCTTTAAAATTGAGCTATCATTACCTCCCTTCGCATTTAAAGAGATGCTTTGCTTATTGTTCTATATTTCCTAAAGATTATGAATTTCAAATGGAGAGATTAGTCTTAATGTGGATGGCTGAAGGTTTTGTTGAGCAACCCGGAAGTAATAAAAGGAGGGAAGAGGTAGGTTATGAGTGCTTCTATGAATTGCAATCAAGGTCATTTTTTCAACGATCAAATGCCAATAAATATTGTTTTGTCATGCATGATCTTGTTAATGATTTAGCTCAAGTTGTGTATGGGGATTTCTGTTATATGTTAGAGGACGACAACACACATCATATTTCTGAAAGGATACATCATTTCTCATGTGTTAGAGGCAAATTTGATGGCTTTGAAAAATACAAGCTAATTATTGATGCCAAGTTTTTAAGGACTTTTCTAACACTAGGCTGTTCTGATTCGTGGTTGAGCAAAAAGGTTTTGGATGATATTTTACCAAAACTAACATGCTTACGGCTGTTGTCTTTGCCACATTATAAGATTATGGAATTACCTCATTTAATTGGAAATTTACTACGTCTACGCTATTTGGATCTTTCTTACACGAAAATCAAACAATTGCCTGAATCAGTTTGTACCATGTATAATTTAGAAACATTACTGCTATATAATTGTCATCAGCTAACTACCTTGCCAGTAAATCTTCGAAAACTAATTCAGTTGCGCCATCTTGATATTACTGGAACTAATTTACAAGAGATGCCAATGCAAATGAGTCAATTAAAAGGCCTCCAACTTTTAACTGCCTTTGTGGTGGGCAAATCCAAGGGGTTAGGTATTGAAGAGTTGAAGGAGTTTCGTCATCTTCAAAGGAGGCTCTCCATTTCAAGTTTGCAAAATGTAACCAATGGCATGGATGCAATGGAGGCAAAATTGGAGGAGAAAATGTACCTTGAAGAACTGGTGCTTGAATGGAGTAGCAGTACCAATGATTCACAGAATGAGAGATGTTCTTGACAAGCTAAAACCTTATACAAACTTGAAACGCCTTGAGATTAAAAACTTTGGTGGCACACGATTTCCAGATTGGTTGGGAGATAAATCATTTTGTAATATAGTGCATTTGTCTCTTGACAATTGTGAGTATTGCTTTTCCTTGCCACCATTTGGTCAGTTGCCCTCTTTGAAAGACCTTGAAATTTCAAGGATGCAAGGAATAACAAAGGTAGGCCATGAATTCTATGGAGATAGTTCTTTAAGCAAACCATTTCAATCTCTAGAGACTCTTAGGTTTAAAAATATGTTGGAGTGGGTGGACTGGTATATACTAGAAGCTGGAGAGTTCTCTAAGCTTAAAGAGCTTCAGGTAATCAAATGTCCAAAGCTGATTGGAGGCTTACCCAAACACATTCCATCTTGTGTGAGACTTGAGATTCAGGAATGCTCAAGCCTTATGGCCCAACTTTCGAATATTTGTGGCGCAGACATAAGTAAATTAGTATTGAATGGATGTGATGGGGTAGAATTGGGGTGTCGAGGTTTGTCTTCCCTTACAAAATTGGAGATTTCAGATATGCCTAACTTAAAGGAATTGACACCCGAGCTGTGCACTTTAAGAAATCTGAAGAAGTTCAAGGTATGGAGTTGTCCAAGCCTATTGTCATTCCCAGATACAGGGTTGCCGCCCATGATTACATGCCTTTCAATCTTCAATTGTAAAGTTCTACATTCTTTGTCGCCCCTGCTTACATGCCTTCCAAAACTAGTGTTCCCCAGATCCGAGGATATGGAGAACTGCCACAGATCCCTTGAAACTTTGTCCTTGTCATGCTGTGATGCTCTCAAACCCATGTGGCTTGGATTCTTTCCAAAGCTTCGATCTCTAGAAATCCTGTTTTGTACAAATTTCAACATTGTTACAGATCTAAACATGCTTGGGCTCCAAAATTTGACATCTCTCGAGTCACTTTTCTTAGATGGGTTTTCTAATCTGATATCTTTTCCCCGAGGAGGACTACCCGGACTCAATCTGACTGACTTTAGGATCTGGAATTGTGAGAAGCTCAAGTCACTGCCTGAAGGAATGCATACCCTCTTCCTATCTCTTCAATCACTACAATTATATGATTGTCCAGAAATTGAGTCTTTTCCGGAAGGTGGGCTTCCCTCCAGCTTACATTCACTTGAAATCCTAAGTTGCAGCAAACTTACTGCTCGCCGAAGAGAATGGGATTTGCAAAGGCTCCCTTCTCTTAGACACTTCAGATTAGGAGGTGAATATTGGGGGCAGTCCTTTCCAGAAGATGGGGTGGAGTCCTTTCCGGAGGAGGGGTTGTTACCATCGACTCTTATGTCACTCCGCATTGAATATCTACCAAATCTCAGATCGTTGGACAACAGAGGCCTTCAACTCCTTGGCTCTCTCAAATTCATGACGATTGCGAATTGCCCTCAGATCCAATCCTTGGTCGAAGAGGGGCTTCCCACCTCTCTCTTTATGCTGGAATTGATTGGCTGTCCAATGCTAAAACCTCGTTACCTCAAGGGGGAAGGACAAGACTGGCATAAGATTGCTTGTGTCCCTGTTATACACATGGATGGTGAAGCGATCTTTGAGCAACTCACTTTTCATCCAGCAATGGATTCTGAACCTGATACACTGTACGTACTTCCACATTCATTTTACAAGCTTATTTTATTTTATTTTTTTGTTTTTGTATGTCTATATTGATCATAAGGTTGGTTTTGAGTAATGATATACAATAATAATATAAATAATGATGTGAAATTATGATGTACAATAATAATAATAAAGAAGAAACATAGGTTACCTTGGGTTTAGTTTTGAAATTATAATTTGAGTGTGGAGTTATGATTTAAGTATGAGATTATGAGTTGAGTTTTGAAAAGAGAAATTTTGTTTGGTTTTGGGTTTTAAAAAGTGTTTTTAAATTTTGAAAAAAGTTTTGAGTTATATTTTGAGTTTTGAGTTTTGAAATTTTGAGTTGTATTTTGAAATTTTTTAGATTTATTTTTTTAAAATATTTTATTTTATTTTGTGAATATTTTAATTTTTAAAATTTTAATATTTTAGACTTAAAATACAACTCCACACTTAAATCGTAACCAAACACATAACTCAAAACTCAATTTAAAAATTAATTTCAAAATTCATAACTAAACACATAACTTAAAACTCCACACTACTTTCAAAACTCCACACTCAAATCGTAACCAAACACATAACAAAAAAAAATTAAAATATTTCAAAATATATTTATAAAATAAAAATTATATTTAAAAATAAATAAATTTTTGAAATTTTTTTAATATTCAAATATTTTAAAAAATACAGCACACAAATGTACGAAATATAGTGCACATTAAAATAAATAAATAAATATTCAAAATATAAAATATTTACCCTAAAAAAATAAATTAGGAAATCTTTTAAATATTTTAAAAAAATAAATTCAAAAAATTTCAAAATACAATTCAAAACTCTTTTCAAAACAAATTTTCTCTTTTCAAAATTCAATTGAAAACTCATAACTCAAAAAACGACTTCACACTCAAATCATGATTTTAAAAATAATTTTATAAAACAAAATAAAAAAATATTTTATTGAATTTTTTTTTTTTAAAGTAGAGTTTTGAAAAGAGTTTGGTTTTGAGTTTTAAAAAGAGTTTGGTTTTGAGTTGTGTGTTTGGTTATGAGTTTTGAAAAGTGTTTTGAATTTTTTTGATTGGAATCATAATTCCAAAAGACAACCAAATGCAGCCGTAATTATCCTAAACAAATTTTTTTTTTTCTTGAAAGGAACTTGCATAATTCGAGAATTTATAATTCTTCATTTTGATGAATATGTTTGTTATTTTTGTTTTAAGTTCAGTACTTCTAATGGTTAATGGTTTGCACAATTCTTGTTATGCCTACAAGTTGAATTCTTCCCTGTCAGAAACTTGTTTAGAGGACAATCGATGAAAACCAAAACCTTCTCCACCTTTTATTTATTTTTTTTTGTGTGTGTGTGTGTGTATGTGTGTGTGTGAAAAGTATTGCAAGTTTGCATAAATTTGCTGTTGAGTGCATTTTACTAGGTTCTGTGTTTGTGTATTTGACCAAGCTTGTGTTTTGCTTAGTTACATCAGTGCTGGATTTCTTATATTTTTTAGTTTTATCCTTTCCATAAGTTTTTTTATATTTGATTTATAAATTAATTTTTTTATTACTTCATATTTCACTAATTTAGAAGTTAATTTTCCTACGTTGTAGCATACTATTTTAAGGTCATTGTACATCATGTTTTCCAACTCTCATTCGTTTCTTTCTAGTCAATGACAATGAATACATGGTTTGGTCTTCTTGCATGGCTTTTAATTAACTACCAGTCTTGGATGTCCAAAAATGTCCATGATGTGGCAATGGGAGATCATGTCGCAACCAGAGATCATTCAGGAATGTCTAAGATGATGATCTTTTACCATGATGTTGAAGTAAATGTGTAACCCTCTCTGCTTCAACTTTCAACTTTTACAGGTTAGTTTTTACATTAGTTTGTTGGTCTTATAGAGTTCTTTTATTGCTAAAATTGGAAGTGAAGTACACTCATAACTGGTTTTGACATTCCATGATTTTGAATTAAAACAGTTTTGATGATGCAACTTGGAGGAATCGAAGTTGGATAAAAAAGATTGAGGGAAAGCTCTATAATAAAGTTCTGCTTTTTAACTTAGAATAAGACCAATCCAATTTTTGAGTCTTGGAGTAAAACATATTATGTGGAGATTCTTCTTCATCTTTTTTTTTTTTTTTTCATTCCAGCTATTGGATTGTTGAACATATTTGAATGTCAATGTTCTACATTAGAAACATGTTTTTACATGACTCAGTTATGTTCTTGTCATAATCAGTTAAAAATTTGTGCTATATAATGCTCCTTTTTTAGGAAAACGTGTACTTGTTGGTTCCTTTTCTAAGAAAGAGTGTACTTGTTTTTCATTTAATATTTTGCTTTTCCATATGGACAACCATAATACAAATATAGGAATTTGTGTTATTATTCTTTCTAGTTTTACTGGCACTTAGTGCATTAGTTTGCTAATCTTATAGAGTCAACACATTCATCAATTTCTTATTGCTTGCACTCAAGATGCTTTAACATAACATGCTTGTGAATTAAAACAATTTTGAATATGTGACAAAAAGGAAATAAAGTTAGATAACATAAATCAGAGGTAATGCTCTCTTTTTTGGATTGCCACTTCTCAAGTTCTGTGACAATTTCCATAGAGTTAGGCTTATAGTTTAGAAGAAGGTCTATCCAATCTCTGTGACCTGGAGTCAATTCACTTTTTAATTAGTTAAAATCTTGTTACCTCAGTATTGACTTAGTTATTTAACAAAATACATAAGGGCCAGGACTTAATTAATGCATTAATTGTGAAAGGGCAATATCATCCCTTAATGTCAAAAAGTATTTTTTTTGAGAAAATTACTAATTAGTGGTAATTTGAGAAAGTAATTACATATTTATTATAAAAAAATAGTTATAATTATTAATAATTATAAACTTCACTACTTATTTGTAATTATCTTTTAAATTTACATTGATACAAAATTTTCACTATTTTCTTTCCCTCTTGGATATCTTCTCCAGCGTTTACCTCTTTCTCTTCGACCTTTTCTTTTTTTTTCTTTTCTTTATTTATTTATTATCTAAAATGCCAAAAGGTATTCACATCACAACACAACGATCATTCCGTCATAGTTTCCGATGCAACTCCATCTCTTGTGGAGAATAGAAAGCAAATTTAAAAGAAGATTACCTTTCAAATTATGCCGGTCCATGATTTAGCTACACATCTTCATTCTAAATGGTCTTGTGGTAAATGGTAATCAAATTATGGCTATACCACCAAAAAATTGTTGCATCTAGACAAAAATTGAAAATTTGAGAAAAGATGCTCCTATCTTTCTCTCTTAAATTGGGCTTTAATAGTGTAGAGTATGAGCTCCTAATCAGTATTAGGCTTTTTGTTTTTGGGGGAAGGGGATTTTTATAGGAACCCTCATATCTCTGAAGTAATGTTGTCAAGAGCACAAGACATATTAAGTGGAACACTAGCATGGTTAAAGTAGTGTTAAATATGTAAATCTATCAATAGATAATTTATCAAATTCCATAGGTGTGTGATTTCTCAAACCAAACTACACCATTCAATCACATATTCACCCAATTTCATGCTTCCCAAACCAATTTCATAATTTACATAAATAGTTATTCCAACTCAACTTAGGGCAAAAAATTCCCCTTTTCCAAAATATCAACCCATAGGTCTAAATCTCACCATTTCAACAATAAAGAACCTTATACATAAACCCCCAACGTTACTTTGTAAAGCAACATGAAAACCCCCCTTTAATGTAGAGCCTAAACCTTAACTTTTACCAAAATCTTCCAAAATCCCACCATTTATGCAAAATGACAAATATTTAGGTTAAAACACATATTAAAGAGTAGAATATCCCTACCTCAAGCTTAGATGAGAGAGAAGAGAGAAAGCTCAAAAGTCGGTGGTGACGAAACCACGTTTTGCCCCGATCAAATCGAAGCCCTTAACAAGCTCTACACTTAATCTCAAAGGAGCAAGGTGAAAAGATCACTCTAGGTGAGTAGATCTAGAGATTTAAGTGAAAAAATTTGAGTTTTAGAGAGAGAAGAGAGAAATCACGGTTTAAGAGGAAAATGGGAGGAAATCATGAGAGAAAAAATGGTTTGGGCCTATTTATAGTAGTAAGGAATAGCCTAAGATCAAATAAAATAATAGGCCCAAAAACCCCCCTTTAGTTAGGGCCCATTCGGACATCAAAAATCTGAAAAAAAAACACGCAAGGGTCGACCCTTAGACAGGAGGGGGTCGACCCTATATTCCAGCAACTAACACACAGACATAAGAGGGTTGACTCTCTCTAGTCTGGTGTCTACCCTATCTTCCAGCAACTAACACAGCAACTAACACACAGACATAAAAGGGTCGACCCTCTCCAGTCTGGTGTCTACCCTATCTTCCAGCAACTAACACACAAACATAAGAGGGTCGACCCTTTCTAGTCTGGTGTCTACCCTATCTTCCTGCAACACTTCTAGAAACTTCACCAACAGGTAAGGGTTGACCCTTAAGAAGGCTGGTGTCGACCCTAGAATAGAATTTCTAAGTCTCCAAGGAACTTTTGACAAGAATAAGTACGAACAACCAAACCCAACAAGTTTAAATTGGATTGTACTCCTTCAAAACCAACCCATAACAACACCAAGGATTTCCAAAATAAAATTTAAAGGATTTGAATACACTTTCCCAAAAGCTTTGAAAGATACAAGTGCTACAAGTTCTCTGAGTTTGAGGAGTCTGATCCAGATGTAAGAAACTTTTACTATTTGCTGTTTGTGTAGCATGAATTAAAATATGAAATACTTTAATCTTTGGAATGAGTAGTTCATTCATTGTTAGTTGTTTACAGTGGGGCTGCTAGAGTGCAAGTCAAGAGATAAGAAACCCATCCATTAGAATCATTTTTCCCACAATTGAAAGAGTGAAAAATGTAAGTTGTGGAATCTTAGCTTCAAAATACCTTCAGTGTTTCTCGCAAGAATCTTAGTAATAGTTGTTTTGGCCTTGGGGTGCATTGTACATTAGGCGATGGAAATAGTTAGTTGAAGTTGGGTTATCACCAATAAGGTATGGTGTCTTGTTATGTTGAGGAGTCGTTTTACCAAAATTGTGTTATGCTTAAGGGATTAGATCCTATTTTGGTTGCTTTAGGTCATTGATGTGGATAGAACCACTTAATGGTTTATACTAGTAAGGGTTTTTATAATCAATTGTTGTGCAAAAGTAATGGTTTGGTTCGTTACTGATGTGACTCGTTGAGGCTCGTGTAGTAGTCAAAGAATTTTTGTTGATGCATTGGTAAGTACATGAGGGAGTTTGTGGGTGACAGTAGGATGCATTACATTACTTGTTTAAATTTCGAGGATGAAATTTCTTTAAGGAGGGTAGGTTGTAATGACCCATATTTTTTTTAAAAAAAAATAGCTAGTGCATAATTTAATTGAGCAAATTTTTGAATTTAATTGCTGTGTAAATTTTGTGTGAAAACAGTTCGGTTTTTTATTTTTTAAAAATAGTTTCCGATCTCAGAAAATTATGAAATTTTTATATGTTGTTCCCGTATGAGTCTAGCACGTTGGATAAAAATTTCAGAATTAAATGATGAATATTTATTTTATGAAAATTCACGGACTGATTAATGTTTAGTTTAATTTATAGCAGAATTATGTTATTTAATTTTGAATGTTTAGATCATGATTTGGATAAATTTGTTAGGACTATTTTGGTGTATAATTGGACTATGTTTGACTTATGGGTGAGACCTATGATTTAGACTTAATTTAAATTGAGTTTGTTTAATGACTCATGTTTAACTGTCTGGTCCTTTTTAATTAGGTGGTTGGTAGTAACCACTTTAGGAGTTGTTATTATTTATTATATAAAATTATAATAAATATTTGATAGTTAATTTTATGATGTGTACCATATGGCGAAAAATTATATATTTTATGAAGAATGAAAATGTGTATATTTCGTAGTGATTAAAATATTATATTTTGTGGTGAGAAAAATTATATCATTTTATAATTTATATTATAAAATTTTGAGGTATTATTTCAAAAATTATATTTTTTGGGAAAAAACAAGCTTTGGGGAACAAATCCATGTGGGTGGCCCCCCCCTTTTGTCTCCTTGCCATCATTTCTTCTTCTCTTCCATTTCATTTCATTTGTTTGGCAGAACCCTCTGCCTCTCTCTCTCTCTCTATACATCTCTCTCTTTCTTTCTCTTTCCTTCATTTTTGCTCAAGCTTTGAGCTTCAAATGGGAGTCCTTAGAGTGAGATTTTCCAAAAACTTTGTAAATGAAAATTGGAGAGCTCGTTGTGATCTTTGCAATGGAAGTCTCGGATTCATGATCGGGCAAGATGCGCCTTCCAGATCTACTCTTCTTCATTATTTGAGGTAAGGACTTTTTTCATATTTTTACATTAAAGCTATGTTAGGGTTATTTTAAGAAAATATATCATTATAAGAGGTATTGCATATAGATATATTTTTAGATTTTTGTTTGGTAATTTTTGAAAGAAAAATTATGTTGAAATGTTAAGAATGTTGGTGTTTTGAAATTGATTTTGGGAAAATCATTTTGTGTTGTTAATTTTGTAAAAGAAATCCGAAAATAGAATTGAATAGTTGTATGGATTGTATCTACATCATATTATGATTAGATGATTTATTTTGAGAAATATAAATTTGATGTTTTTTTTTTTTTAATCTTTGATTTGGAATTTATTTTTGAGAAAAATAAATTAATATTGAGAAACATGGAGTAAATGCTTAAGTAAGAATGATAGAAATGTTTTGGGATTAAAAACTCTAAAAGTGTTATACTCATGATATTTTATAAAAGATGATATATTGATGAGTAAGTTGTGTTCATTTTTATGAAAATAAAAATGTGAAATGTGGACTTTCTATAACGCCCTCAAAATAAGACATAAATCATTCATTCATGAGATCTATAAACATAAAGGAAATATTATATCTTCATTCATCAGAGTATCCTTTACAAAAGATATTACATGTTAGCAATAAAATAATGCCCTACGAGCTTACATCTTTCCAAGCTATCACTTGATTACAGCAGAGAAGAGTTATAACTCTATACATAGAAAGCCCTTGGCTTGAATGTACATTTAACATCAAGATAAAATAACAAAAAGGAGTCTTCAACTCCTAAACCTACCAAGCTAAGACCTTGGAGGCGGCATGTCCCCTGTACTTGAAAAATGTTGTCTCAAGTAGAGTGAGCCAAAGCCCAGTAGAGATATGCTAAACAATATATGAGAATTAACTAAAACATTAGCATTTGATAAATGTTTAATACTTGTAACCAACTTGCATCCTCTCCATAACCAATCAACTTTACATCCATATTTCAATCCATTTCCATTTATTTATCCACATCAATTCATTATTATCCAAACAATTCAAAATGAGACTATAACTCATTCATCAACATTTCAATTATAAACATTATCCATACACTTCCATTCACTTGCCATTTTACGGAACTATGTCCGAGGGAACCGGCACCCAAATATATATAAGATTTCAGGACTTTTACCCTGGACACTCTGGCCAACTTAATTATCAATGAAGTCCATCCCCTATCTCCTCCCAAACAATGAAGTACATCCCCTATCTCCTCCCAAACAAGATACATATACAATGTATTTAATACGTTGTCATATACAATAACCAATTAAATCACATATTCAATGTTTATATTCAACTGTCATATTCAATGACATAATCCAATTGATTAGTTTCAATTCACCTAATCATCATGTAGTTTCTACAACAATCATAGCTATCCTCCACCGATAGCCCAAAACAGATATATCTAAACAAATAAATAATTTTTTCAACAGATAATTTATCACATTTTCCATAGGTAAGTGATTCATTAATCCAACTACATCATTTAATCACAATTTTCCCCAATTTCATAATTTCCAAACTAATTTCATATTTCCACATTGGTTTCATTATTCATACAAATAATTTATTTAATTCAACTTAGGGCTTTTTCCCCCTTTCTCAAATATTGCACCCAAGGCCAAATTTCATCCTTTTTACATAGATATACTCATTTTCAATACCTCACATACACATATGAAGCCCAAGGTAGAAAACCCCTCTAATACAATCTCAAATTCAAACCCTAACTTCACCCAAACTTTCCAAACCAACCATTAATACAAAATGACTAATATTTAGGTCAAAACTCATATTAAAGAGTAGATTATCCCTACCTCAAATGGAAAAGCTCAAAGGAGAAGAGAGTGAAACTTGAAGATGCTCCAAACTTGAATTTCTTCGGATCAAAATGAAGCCCATACAATGCCCTACCTTTTTAACAAAGAGACTAGGGTAGAGAGACCCAAGATCAAGGTGTATTTGTAGAGAGAGAGAGAGAGAGAGTTTAGAGAGAGAGATAGCCGGATTTAGGGTTTGGAGTAAAAAGAAGATCAAAAAGTGAAAAAGAAGACCTCTGCTGCAAACTGATATAAACGAGGCTCGCTCGAGCGAAGAAGTTGTCGCTCGAGCGACCAGACACAACAAAAACCTTGCTCGAGCACACAATGCAAGGCTTCAGATTTGCTACCAACGCAGATGCACGCTCGAGCGAAGGAACATATAACACAAAGCTCACTCGAGCACAAGAAGTCTAGCTCGAACGAAGAATACCAACCTTCAGGTCTTACAAAGATGCAGAAGCATGCTCGAGCGCAAGAAGCCTCGCTCGAGTGAAGAGACACACCAAATAAGGATCGCTCGAGCGTAGGAAAGCTCGCTCGAGCAGAAGCTGCGTCTGAAAAGAAACCTAAGGGCCCTCAATCCTCGCTAGAGCACAAGAATGCTTGCTTGAGCAAATAAGCAAAAACCTAAGGCTCGCTTGAGCGTAAAAAGCTTCATTCAAGCGAAGAAGCTAAGACCTGGGCAATAACCATTTGCACCAACTCACAACCAACCTATTCCAAACTCGTCCAACACGTCACAAAACTCAAATACAAAGAATCAAAGGACGGAAAAAGATATAGACAACAACATACAACCATGGAACCCAAGTCCGGAATACAATAAATGACGGGAAAATCGGGATCACTATACTTTCGAACTCATAATCTTGAAAATGTTAATATTGGGCATATTTCTTAATTTTTGATGTAAATATCATGTTGGTTAAGCAATTTTAGAAAAAGTTATGAAATTGTTATTGGTAGAGAATTTGGTAAAAATATTACCTCTTTAAATAGCTTGGCATGGAAAATGGTTACGTTGAAATATAGTTATGTTTGATGGATGAGGCATGTGAAGTTAGGTTTGGTATTTGAAAATCTTTTAATATAATAAACTCACTAATTTAGTGGATTAAATTAGTTTTGATTAAAAGGTTATATTCATTATGGTTAAAAGTGTGTTATTAAGATTATACCATAACTTTTGACATAGTAGGATGGAAATGGTAATATTTAATAAGTAGGGATTTCCTTTGAGTTATATATATGGTTTTGCAAGATCTAGATGATTTTCGAAATTATCCTTTGATTTGTTTTGAAAATTGATTGTTGATTCAAGAAGATGAGAGATTTTTTTTTTAAAGTGGCTTCACTTTCTTGTTCCTTTTAAAATAGAAATTGAGAGTTTTGAACTATGAGGATTGAAGAGAGATGTTTGTGGTGACTTTCTTTCAATAAATGAAGATGGGTGGTTTTGGTGAGAAAATCAAGAAATTGGAGATTTTTAAGAAAGATGTTGACAATCTTTGAAGATGTTGTTATATTTATTTTGTGCGCCAAAATAAATGATATTTGAAAAATTGTTTATTTTGTTTACATATAAATGATGGTTTTCATGGAATATGAGAATTGTTGAAGTTTTGGAAATTGTTGTTCAAAAATGTTGATATAGTCTTGGAGTGACTAAATGGTTGAGATTACTTTAAGTGTGGAGATTTTGTTGTCCCATGGATGAATTTGAATAAAAGTATTTATATTCATCTTGAAAAATTATATTGAAATGAGAAATGAGAATTTTGATCACAATAGGAATATTGTGTGAAAGTATTGAAAGTGGAAGAAATATTGCATTGTATTATTAATCATTGCATTGGCATATCAATTCATTTGATAATAATGAGCTTTGAAATTTGATTTGAAAACTTTGCATTGAGAAAGGAATGTTGGGAAACAAGTTTTCATGAAATGATTTTGGGGTAAATACGGTGGCAAGTCTTGAAAGGTGGTGTAGATGATAGATGTCGAGCCTTTCAGTTAATACTGGTAAAAATAACAGATTACAAGTGTCGAGCCTTCCAGTTAATACTGGTAAAAATGACAAATTGGTAGTACTTGTATAATCTACTTGCAGACACCAGCCTAGGGATTACCTGAGTCGTATTTACCATCTTGGAATTTTATTGAAATTGTTGGATTAATGTGTTTTTAAATTGGCATTGTGCATAAGATTTTCAAAAGACAAGAAAAATATTTTGAGCATGACATGGTATATGCATTCATCTCATAAGACTGTATAAAATGGATTTGATTCATTGTTTAATTATTTGATTCAATTGATAATGAGATAATTGAATGAATTGAAAATGATGTCCTGTTACTATCGAAACATGTTTATTTATTTAAGTTAACTTGTTGTGGTTAATTAAATAAATTGGATTTAAGAGATTATGTAATAAAATCATATGGTTTTGACATGATATGATTTCACGTATATGTATGAGTATTTTGGTACCAGCATTATCTTCTAATGTTTTAATATGGGATTGTTTGGTGAGCTAGTGGTTGCTCACCCCCTGCCTGTCCATGTGTACAGGGAATGCTTTTCAGATTTGAAGATCAAACAATGGTTTTTACTATTTCATAAATGTAATGTAGTGATGGATTGTACTACTTCATTTGTTGTTTGGCTGAGTGCTATTTTTTTTTGTAAAGAGTAGTGTCCTCTCTTTTATTGTAAGCCACAGGGCATTTCTTTTATTTATATGTAAATGTCATTGTTGTATAATGAGAGGGAATATGTATATTTAATTATTCATCATTTCATCCAAGGATGAAATGTTATTTGTAAATGGACTTAATTAATGAATATCAGTAAGGTTATCCGAGTAATAAAATACGGGGCGTTACAGCTTGCCACTTCAATTAGTATGGATAAGGGTTTGTGGAAATAAGGATACATCAAATCAGTAGTGCTTTCAAGTGGAACATAAAATTTGTCTTCTTTTCCAGTTAAACCCTTAAATGTTAGTACCAATATAGTTTACAACTATGACATCAAAAAAATAAAAAATGAAGATACAACAAATTTTATTTATTATTATTATATTTTTTTTTTCAGCTGTGACTTCTCCATTATTATCCTAGTGAAGACTCGCTCATTTATTCTTGTTTATTAATCAATTGCCTATTTTTTTTTATTTCTATTTTCCTTTTAACACGTGATTTGCTGAATGCTGGTTTTTTTTTTTTATATTACATAAAACATGGCAAAGGTTGAGAAACGTAGGCATGCTTCTTGATGTGATTCCTTATCCCAACAACAAAGTTAATCATCCCATGCATGTCGAGGTAAATACATTCCCACCCTATTGTTCTGAAGTCTGTCTCTTCCTAGATTCCTTTCTCTTTTTTCTTTCTTTGTTTTTTTTTCTCTCCTGATCGGCAACAAAAGGGAATTTTATTAAAAAAGAAGAGTACAAAAAGAGGACAAGATGTCCTCTACAATAGAAGAGAAAACATCATTCACCAAAATGAAGAAACAATTTAATCATTACATAGCACTTTTCAATCTCTGGATATAAAATTATTAAAAAACAGAATCCCTTAAAAGGAGTCGAAATGGAAGTCCAAAACGATGCCAAAAAACTAACTCTTCCCACATGGATGCCGTATCATCAATTTTTTCCTAAAAGATCCTTGCATTCATTTCCAACCAAAACCCCTAAAACACAATGCCACATCACTTTTGCTTTCATCATACTTCCAAAGTCTGGAAAATCCATTGAAATCAATACTAGACAACTTCCCAGAGCCATCCATTGGACATCAACCAAATGAAAGAGATGATGCTATAGATCAAAGCCACATGACAATGCAAGAATAAGTGATCCAAAGCCATATTAAGTTTATTTCGTGAAGTTGAGTGCATTCTTCTATTTCTTATGGATTCCCCTACCATTCTAAACAGTTGTATTCATAGATGTACACCTAGGGTGAATGCAGTCTTATTCACATTGATGAAGAGATCTCGGTACCGGGATGTCATATACCCTTGTCACCTTTAGAAAAAAAAAGGTCAATTGGAAAACTTACGTTATGAGATGGAAGTCTAACATTCTGTTATGGAACGACGATTATTTGATTCAAATAACAACCATAATGGATCTCAGCTCAATTCCTACGAACTTATGTGTTAGATAGCAATTTCACATTGAAACGTACATCACATGTGTCGAGCATCCAACTTCTGAGGATTCTGCTGGATTACCATCTCATCAATCACTTCTCTCATTACTAAATCATCCTGACCCTCGTCCAAAAACCCTTCTTTGTTTTACAAAATCCACAACCACTTGGGCAAAATGCTAACTCTGTTTTAAAGAGTCTTTTTGAATGTTTTCTTTCTTTTATTTGACATTGCATCAAGAGTTCTTTGCCTTCCGACAAATAGCCGGTTAATCACCTTCCAAATTGCTAATAAAAATTGACCTTGCATTGAAATTAACTTCCAGAGAGAAGTTGATGTGGCAAAAAGGCAGAACCCAACCCACAAAAGAAAGGAAAATTACAATTCTTTGTTAACCAACGACCAAGACTATTCTACTACAAAGCTATCACTTGAAAGCATAAATGGTGACATCCAAATTTTTTGAATTGATCTGAAAAGGCCTTTACATTCAAAATTTTGCTTGATATAGCTTACTTATTTGGAGCGTAATCGAAGAATATTCAAAGGTGTTGAGGAACCTGCGCATAGAATCAAGGGTTTTTTCTTGTCCATTTTATATTGCTGGTCTTTTGGTAGGGTTTTGCCTTCCATAGACACTCTTTTTGACTTTGTAAATTCTATCTTGCAAGAATCCTAAGGCTTTTTGGCATATGTATAGAAGTTGTTTTTTCTGGTCTTTGGAGGCTATAGCGACCCCGGTCCTTTCCCATTTAATTATTGTATCCGGACTTAGGTTCCGTAGATTTGACTGTGGTATAATTGTTGTTGTCATCCTTTATTTTCGCATTTGGAGTTATAGGATGTATTGGGCGGGTTTGTTTCGGGTTGGTTGGGTTCGGAAACCAAGTGTTGCTGTCCAGTTTTTGAGTTGGTCGCTCGAGCGAGGGTTTGGTCGCTCGAGCGAGGGTTGAGTTTTGTCTCTGGTGGCTCGAGCCAGGGTTTCTTTGCTCGAGCGAGCGATTGCGTCTAGTACAGACCTGAGAGCAGTGTTTCTTCGCTCGAGCGAGCGTTTCTTCGCTCGAGCGAGCATTCTGTCACTCGAGCATGCTTCTGGGTTGCTGACCTGAAGCATTGCATTCTTGGCTCGAGCGACCATGTCTTCGCTCGAGCGAGCCTATCAGATTTAAATACGCAGCAGCGTGTTTTAAAACAGTTTTTCAGCCCCTTTCAGTTTATAAAACCCTAGGTTACGAATTCTCTCTCTCCCAACTCACCTTCTCTCCTAGGTTTCATCTATTTAGAGTGCATATCTAACCTAGTTCCTTCATTAAAAAGGTAGAGGATAGTGAGGGCTTTCATTTAATCTGAGCAATTGTTGGTTTGGAGCACTTTGAAGTTTTGGGCATCATCGTCATCTTCTCTTTTTTGAGTTATTTCTCTGAGGTAGGGATTTCCTACTCCATTTATACGCTTTAATCCTAAGTGTTGGTATTTTGGTATATGGGGGTAGTTTGATAATTTTGGGAGAAATCTTAGGGTTTTGGCTTAGATTAATTTGTATAATTAATTTAAGGGAAAAATGTGGAATTGGGTTTAATTCATGAAGTTGGGGAAATTATGAGATTAAAGATATAGTTGGGTAGTTTAAATACTTACCTATGAGAATGTGCTTTTACATTCATTGTTGTATTTATTTCTTGTTTAGAAATAACTGTTTTGGGCTATCGGTGGAGGATAGTCGTGATTGTTGTAGACCTTGCATGTGGCTTAGGTATAACTGGAATTAAGTCACTTATGTTGACTGTTGAATTAATACAGAACATTACTTGTATTGATTATGTGTTGTATATGGCAATTGTGTGTTTCATTGCATATGCATGTTGTTTGGAGGAGATAGGGGATGAACTCCACGGTTTAGGGGAAGATAGGGGATGTACCTCTAAACCGGATTTGTTGGGAGGAGATAGGGGATGGACTCCAGTAGCATCACTCATATGTGTGCTTATTGCTATTTGTTGTTGATATGATACATCATTATAGTGTGTATCAGTGGGAAGTATGGAAGTGTTGTGATTTGAGCTTTAGTCTCATTTATTTCTGTGATATCTGGATCACTATTATAGTTGGCCAGGTTCTGAGCCATAATGATGTAATTGGAAAGTTAAATAAATATTGGGAAGTGATAGGTGTCATAGACAATATGTCATAGACAATGTAGACATTCGTGTCATGAAATTGGAAATTGATTATCTTGTGTTAACCATGTATCTAATGCTAATGCTTTAGTTAATTCCTATACTTGGTTTAGTATTTTTCTACTGGGCTGTGGCTCACCCTATATGGGAACTTCATTTTCAGGTTCAGGTGGTTCGTTACCTCCAAGGACTTAGCTTGTGAGGATTTGGACTCGAAGACTTGTTTTATTTGTTTTAGTTGTTTTAGTTGAATTATGTAAACATTCAAGCCCATGGCTTTCTTTGTTTTGAGTTAGAACTCATGAAGTTGTGTCCAAGTGTTGGCTTGGCAAGATTTAAGCCCGTAGGGCATTTATTTGATGTTTTATTCCGTAATATTCTGATGATTTAAATAATATAATGTTTTCCTTTTAATATTGCATGCCTTGTTTTATATTTAATGGGTTTGATTTTGAGGGCGTTACAACTTGGTATCAGAGCGTACCGGGTTTGAATACTTTGGGTACGTGGGAAGTGATTAGTATCACAATGGGTTCGTCTCGTTTGACAGAGACTTAGTGTAATGATTACATGCTTATATGATAACATGTTTATATGACTATGTGGGTATGGAACGTAGTTTCTAGGATGTTGATTGGACCCTTGAGTCTCTGAAAGTCTTGTTGGAAAGGCACTTGATCAATGTTGTTTCCAATCGGAACTTTAGTGACGCCTCGGGACTATCATTATCCAGGAATGAAATTCGTAGGTGCTTATGTGATTATGTGCTTACGTGGTGTGATTTATTGTTGTCCAATGTATTAGAACGCGAGTGTCATAGTTTTAGCATATTATTTAGAGTGCTAACGTCTTTGTTTCCTTTATTAGGATGTCAGGACGGGGACGAGGTCGTGGTAGGCGTGGTAGGCAGGCCAGGCAGGAAGTGCCTATACCGGAGGAAATTTCGGCAGTTCAGGAGGGTGTTGGCCAGGCCAATGTGGCCGAGCCAGTAGGCCAGCAGGCTATGGGCGCTTTAGCCCGAGAGATAGCAGGGGCATTCAGGGAGTCAGTAGGCATTCTCCGAGCTGAGAATCAGGCTCCGGTTGTTGTTGCGGATGCAGGACCCTCCTTTCTGAAGAGGGAGTTTTTCCGGTCTAACCCGGATGAATTTGTGGGTGATCCAAAAGAGCCGCTTAAGGCCGATGAATGGCTCGAACAGACAACGAAAACATTTGAGATGCTTGGCATCGAAGATGAGGGGTTGAAAGTGACCTTGGCATCGTTCCAGCTGAAGGGAGATGCGGGTCAGTGGTGGAAGTTCACCAAGGGTCGTATTGGAGGTACTTGGAAGGCGTTTGTTGATGCTTTTCAGGAGAAGTACCTGTCTCCAGCTGTTCAGGAGAAGTTGAGAGATCAGTTCTGCCAGCTAAAGCAGAATAGTTCATCAGTGGCTGAGTTTGAGGCCTCATTTACTAGTTTGTCCAGGTTCGCACCTGAGTTAGTGGCATCTGAGGAGCGCCGGTGTATTGAGTTTGAGAAGAAGTTGAGGCGTGGCCTCATGCTGAGAGTTGTCGGATCTATGATTAGGGATTTTGGGCGATTGGTTGATGCAGCAGCCCATACCGAGACTATGATGCAGGAGGAGGAGGAAGGGCAGAAAGGCTTCAAGAGGAGTCAGGATGGCCAGAGTGATGGCAGGAGGCAGAGAGGTTTCACACCTCAGCAGCCTCAGAGTAGTTTTTCTAGATCCACTTTTCCAGTGCCGAGTGTTAGTTCTGGGAAAGGTAGTCAGGGAGACATTACCTGTTTCAAGTGTGGCCAGCTGGGTCACAAGTCTCCAGTTTGTCCTCAGAGGGGAGGAGTTCAGAGAGCAGCATCTTCTTCGGCTCGATCTCAGAGCCAGAGTCAGGGCAGAGGCCAGCCGCTCTCTTGTTTTCAGTGCGGTCAGCCGGGGCACATGAAGAGATTTTGCCCACAGTTGAGTGGCACATCTGGTGCATCTGGTTCGAGGCAGACTCAGAGTCAGCTGCCTGCTCAGTCAGTTCAGCCCTCGAGGGCCAATCAGGGGGCTTCGTCGTCCCAGTCTATACCGCAGTCTTATGCTCCGAGGGGTGAGCAGGTTGATCAGAGGTCGTCTGGGCACGTGTATGCTGTTACCGCGCAGGATCCTGTACCGGCTCCATCTGTTGTGAGAGGTACCTTTTTGTTTTGCAATTCAGTTGCTAGTGTTTTGATCGATACGGGTGCATCTCATTCTTTCGTGTCTGCTGCATTTGCATCCATTTTGGAGTTGGAGTTAGCTCAGTTAGCATCTCCTATTTGTGTAGTGTCACCTCTTGGGGGTGAGTTGATTTTGAAACAAGGTGTTAGGGGTTGTGATATAGAGGTTGATGATCATAGAATTCCTTTTTCTTTTGTGGTTATGCCTATGAAGGGCTTTGATGTTATTTTGGGTATGGACTGGTTGTCGTCATACCGGGCAGTTATTGATTGCTACCGTCAGAGGGTCACTTGTTGTACCGTGAACGGGGAGTGTTTTCGTTTTCTGGGGGATCGGGTTGGTAGTGTTTTGCCAACGGAGTATGATCCGCGGGGGCGGAGTGAGCTTAGTGGTCTACTTGCTAGTCTTTCGATTAGTGAGGGTGATGAGACCCAGATTGTATTGCCGAGGGTGGTTTGTGAGTATTCGGACGTTTTTCCCGAGGATCTTGTTAGTTTGCCACCTCATCGAGAGATTGAGTTCTCTATTGATTTAGTGCCCGGCACGGCGCCGATTTCTATGGCACCTTACCGTTTTGCCCCAGCCGAGTTGGTTGAGTTGAAGGTTCAACTCCAGGAGTTACTAGATAAGGGCTACATTCGCCCTAGTGTTTCGCCGTGGGGAGCACCGGCCCTATTTGCTAAGAAGAAAGGTGGTGCTTTGAGACTGTGTATAGATTATCGGAAATTGAATCGGGTTACGGTTAAGAATAAGTACCCTATGCCTCGTATAGATGATCTGTTCGATCAGTTGAAGGGTTCTCGTTGTTTCTCTAAGATAGACTTGAGATCAGGTTATCATCAGTTGAGAGTCAGGGAGGAGGATATCCCGAAGACGGCATTCCGTACGCGGTATGGCCACTATGAGTTTCTGGTGATGCCGTTTGGGCTCACCAATGCACCGGCAGTGTTTATGGATTTGATGAACCGGATCTTCCGGGAATTCTTAGATCGTTTTGTGGTCGTCTTCGTGGACGACATTCTGATTTATTCACCTTCGAGGGAGGAGCACGAGGAACACTTGAGAGTGGTGCTTGAGTTACTTAGAGCCCATAAGCTGTATGCTAAGTTCGGGAAGTGTGAGTTCTGGCTAGAAGAGGTGAAGTTCTTAGGCCATATAGTTTCTGGGGAAGGAGTGTCTGTTGATACATCCAAGACTGAGGCAGTGCAAGATTGGGCACAGCCTAAGAGTGTGTTTGAGATCCGCAGTTTTCTGGTATTAGCGAGGTATTACCGTCGGTTTGTGAAAGATTTCTCCAGGTTAGCTTCACTGTTGACTAGATTGACTCGGAAGGGAGTCAAATTTGTTTGGAGTGAGACTTGTGAAAAGTCATTTCAGGAGTTGAAAGTTAGATTGACTACCGCTCCGGTCTTGATTATTCCGGAGAGAGGATTGGGTTATGCAGTCTATTGTGATGCCTCACGAGAGGGTCTGGGTTGTGTGTTGATGCAAGAGGGGAAAGTGGTTGCCTATGGCTCACGTCAGTTGAAAATTCATGAGAAGAATTACCCTACGCATGATCTAGAATTAGCAGCTGTGATTTTTGCCTTGAAGATTTGGAGGCATTATCTGTATGGTGAGAAATTTGAGGTATTCTCCGATCATAAGAGTCTGAAATATCTGTTCACACAGAAAGACTTGAACTTGAGGCAGAGGAGGTGGATGGAGTTCATTGAGGATTATGACTTTGAGTTGCACTATCATCCGGGAAAGGCCAACGTTGTGGCCGATGCCCTTAGCAGGAAATCTGTTGGTGACGTAGCTAGTATAGCCATCTGAGAGTGGGAGATGTTGGGTGCACTTGGGGAGTTTGATTTGCTTCTGGGTGAATCCGTTGAGGCTGCGGCCTTGTTTTCTGTTGTTGCGTAGCCTACACTTGTGACTCGGGTGTTAGAGGCCCAGCAGGGTGATCTTGAGGTAGAATCTCTCCGAGAGAAGATTTCCAGTGGGAAGGTTGAGAAGGGTTTAGCAGTGTATCCCGACCTGAGTGTGAGATACCGAGACTGTTTGTTTGTGCCGGAGTCTTGCCGAGAGGAGGTACTCCGAGAGTTTCATCATTCGCGCCTTGCGGTGCATCCGGGAGGCACTAAGATGTATCGGGATTTGGGTCGCCAGTTTTGGTGGCGGGGTATGAAGAGAGATGTGGCAGCTTTTGTATCTAAGTGCCTTACTTGTCAGCAAGTGAAGGCCGAGCATCAGAGGCCAGCGGGTTTGTTGCAACCCTTGCCTATTGCCGAGTGGAAGTGGGAGCATGTCACTATGGACTTCGTTGTGGGTCTTCCGAGGACTCAGCGGGGTAGTGATGCTATTTGGGTGGTTGTAGACCGGTTGACGAAGTCAGCGCACTTCATTCCTATGCGCGTTAGAGATTCGGTAGATTATCTTGCCGACTTATATATCCGGGACATAGTGAGGTTGCACGGGGTCCCAGTGACGATCATCTCAGATAGAGATCCTCGTTTTACTGCTAGGTTGTGGCAGAGTTTGCAGAGTGCTTTAGGCACTAAGTTGACTTTTAGCACGGCTTATCATTCTCAGACTGACGGGCAGTCCGAGCGTACTATTCAGATCCTTGAGGATATGCTTCGGGGTTGTGTTCTCGACTTTAGTGGGTCGTGGGAGAGGCACTTACCATTAGTGGAGTTTGCCTACAACAACAGTTTTCAGTCTAGTATCGGTATGGCACCGTTTGAGGCTTTGTATGGCCGACCGTGTAGGTCTCCAGTTTGTTGGGCCGAGGTGGGTGATGCACCTTTGTTGGGTCCGGAGTTGGTGAGGGAAACGACGGAGAAAGTTGAGCTTATCCGTAAGAGGCTTGTTACAGCACAGAGTCGTCAGAAATCTTATGCTGACCGTAGGAGGAGACCTTTGGTATTTGAGGTGGGTGATCATGTCTTTTTGAAGATATCACCTAAGCGGGGTTTGATGAGGTTTGGGAAGAGCGGGAAGTTATCCCCTCGGTTTATTGGGCCTTTTGAGATCCTTGAGAGGATTGGCGAGGCTGCTTATCGTTTAGCTTTGCCACCGCAGTTATCCGGAGTTCATGACGTGTTTCATGTGAGTATGCTTTGGAAGTATGAGCCAGATCCGTCACATGTGTTGGATTGGACTGATTTAGTTGTTGATGAGGATGTCTCGTATGAGGAAAGACCGGTTCGGGTCTTGGATAGGCGGGATCAAGTTTTGCGAGGCAAAACCATCCCTTTGGTGAAAGTTTTGTGGAAGCATCACGGAGTGGAGGAAGCCACTTGGGAACGTGAGTTGGAAGTCCGTGAGAAATATCCGGATATGTTCATTGATTTGTAATCTTGTATTTAGATTAGATAATATTGTGGAACTTGAGAATTTTATATATGTCTTAAGTTGGAAAACATTGAGAATGTTTTGGGTTTAATGTTAACATCTGAACTTACCTTTTTATGGAAGTGAAATATAACATTTATATATTGAATGTGTTGTTTATATCAGGAACTTGAATAATGATATGGAAATTGTTAACATTGAAAGGAATAATGCATAATATTGATACAGGTTGAATATATGTTGGTTTATACATATTGTGAGATGACTTTTGATAAGAGATGAAGTGACTGGTATCGGGGCAAGTTGTTATTATTGTTTTATAATATCATTACGAACTCATGCTTAATTTCGGGGACGAAATTCCTTTAAGGGGAGGAGGTTATAGCGACCCCGGTCCTTTCCCATTTAATTATTGTATCCGGACTTAGGTTCCGTAGATTTGACTGTGGTATAATTGTTGTTGTCATCCTTTATTTTCGCATTTGGAGTTATAGGATGTATTGGGCAGGTTTGTTTCGGGTTGGTTGGGTTCGGAAACCAAGTGTTGCTGTCCAGTTTTTGAGTTGGTCGCTCGAGCGAGGGTTTGGTCGCTCGAGCGAGGGTTGAGTTTTGTCTCTGGTGGCTCGAGCCAGGGTTTCTTCGCTCGAGCGAGCGATTGCGTCTAGTATAGACCTGAGAGTAGTGTTTCTTTGCTCGAGCGAGCGTTTCTTCGCTCGAGCGAGCGAGGTGTATGTTTTCGAGTTCTTCGCTCGAGCGAGCATTCTGTCGCTCGAGCATGCTTCTGGGTTGCAGACCTGAAGCATTGCATTCTTGGCTCGAGCGACCATGTCTTCGCTCGAGCGAGTCTTTCTTGTGTCTGGTCGCTCGAGCGACCATGTCTTCGCTCGAGCGAGCCTATCAGATTTAAATACGCAGCAGCGTGTTTTAAAACAGTTTTTCAGCCCCTTTCAGTTTATAAAACCCTAGGTTACGAATTCTCTCTCTCCCAACTCACCTTCTCTCCTAGGTTTCATCTATTTAGAGTGCATATCTAACCTAGTTCCTTCATTAAAAAGGTAGAGGAGAGTGAGGGCTTTCATTTAATCTGAGCAATTGTTGGTTTGGAGCACTTTGAAGTTTTGGGCATCATCGTCATCTTCTCTTTTTTGAGTTATTTCTCCGAGGTAGGGATTTCCTACTCCATTTATACGCTTTAATCCTAAGTGTTGGTATTTTGGTATATGGGGGTAGTTTGATAATTTTGGGAGAAATCTTAGGGTTTTGGCTTAGATTAATTTGTATAATTAATTTAAGGGAAAAATGTGGAATTGGGTTTAATTCATGAAGTTGGGGAAATTATGAGATTAAAGATATAGTTGGGTAGTTTAAATACTTACCTATGAGAATGTGCTTTTACATTCATTGTTGTATTTATTTCTTGTTTAGAAATAACTGTTTTGGGCTATTGGTGGAGGATAGTCGTGATTGTTGTAGACCTTGCATGTGGCTTAGGTATAACTGGAATTAAGTCACTTATGTTGACTGTTGAATTAATACAGAACATTACTTGTATTGATTATGTGTTGTATATGGCAATTGTGTGTTTCATTGCATATGCATGTTGTTTGGAGGAGATAAGGGATGAACTCCACGGTTTAGAGGAAGATAGGGGATGTACCTCTAAACCGGATTTGTTGGGAGGAGATAGGGGATGGACTCCAGTAGCATCACTCATATGTGTGCTTATTGCTATTTGTTGTTGATATGATACATCATTATAGTGTGTATCAGTGGGAAGTATGGAAGTGTTGTGATTTGAGCTTTAGTCTCATTTATTTCTGTGATATCTGGATCACTATTATAGTTGGCCAGGTTCTGAGCCATAATGATGTAATTGGAAAGTTAAATAAATATTGGGAAGTGATAGGTGTCATAGACAATATGTCATAGACAATGTAGACATTCGTGTCATGAAATTGGAAATTGATTATCTTGTGTTAACCATGTATCTAATGCTAATGCTTTAGTTAATTCTTATACTTGGTTTAGTATTTTTCTACTGGGCTGTGGCTCACCCTATATGGGAACTTCATTTTCAGGTTCAGGTGGTTCGTTACCTCCAAGGACTTAGCTTGTGAGGATTTGGACTCGAAGACTTGTTTTATTTGTTTTAGTTGTTTTAGTTGAATTATGTAAACATTCAAGCCCAGGGCTTTATTTGTTTTGAGTTAGAACTCATGAAGTTGTGTCCAAGTGTTGGCTTGGCAAGATTTAAGCCCGTAGGGCATTTATTTGATGTTTTATTCCGTAATATTCTGATGATTTAAATAATATAATGTTTTCCTTTTAATATTGCATGCCTTGTTTTATATTTAATGGGTTTGATTTTGAGGGCGTTACAGAGGCTATTATGCTGTAACCTCCTTCCCCTTTTGTATTGGGTTTTCTCTTTCATTTTTAGTTAATGAATTTTAGTTACTTTAGCCAAATATATATATATATATATATTCTGCATACAACATCATATTTAAGTCACAGTCCCGTAGCAACTCAATTCTATCAATCTTTAATTGTCTTTACTTTTAAAATTCTTTATGTGGCTACAATTAGGGAGACTAGGAACAGGACTAAACTTTTGAGGAGTCTTAAGGCTTATTTTATTTACCTGGACAATTTCCAGAGGTGCTAGCTGTGTGTATATATATGTTCCTTCCTCTTCTTGCATAGGAAGTTCCAATCTGCAGTGCTGCTTCCTTACCCTAATTTCTCCATGATGCTGCTTCCATACCATCTCTGTCACTTTTATTCTCTTATTTTTTTTTTCTTCCCATTTTCCAAGTGTCAACATTGAATTGAATATAGAAGAGATTTTCAATTTGTGCTCAAGATCATACCTGGGTTTTCATGTATACATGAATGATCGTGATCTCAAAGATTTGCATACCATATGATGTATCGGAGTAGTCTTACAATAATTTTATATAATAGACGTATGGGAAGAATGTTCTTCCCTAAAATCAGTATTTTTTGTGTTGCTATGTCGTAGTATTATGTGAAGTTACAATTTAAGCCACATTATGTACTCCTGTGCTTTAAAACGTCTCCCTAGTAGTCATTTCTATTTCAATTTATGTTTTCAATAATTGCTGGTTTTAAGTTAAAAGATAATAGATGAAAGAATGTATGGTAAAAGCAAGTAGCTAGAAGACGCTTCCAGTCTAAAAAGAATGCTTCGTCCTTTGGATGGGTGTATTCTGCGTCCCATAACTTCAATGCCGCTGCTTGGGGATGCCCAATTTCTAATTCACTCAGGACAAAGGCTGCTAGAGCTGTGAAGACAAATTTTGTATTGGGTTCAAGGCTTCACGTCTGTAACTACGAGCTTGGTATCGTTTTCATCGTTCCACCATTAGATGCAAATAGTAGTCCCAACCATAAGAGTTGGAGTTTGGATAATATCATATTGCCATTTGTTGTGCCTGTTCCGAAATACAGTCCCAATGACACACCAACAACAAAACAGGCTATGAGAGAAGCATTGGCTGAATGGGAGAGAGAGATATCTCTGGAAGCAGTTGCATTTGGAGAATTGATGAAAGAAGAGATCCCAGATGAAAAAGATGAAGTATTGGAGGAAACTAATTATGTCGAGAAGGAGCGGGAAGATGAGAAAGTTTATGCTGATATTCTATAGAGCCAAAGGTCTAAAAGGATTTCTAAAATGAGCAACCATCTTCGTAGTGGCAACCTGTTTTTTTTTATGTGGTTATGTGATTTTATGCTACTTGGTGTGCATATGTTGAGTTTCGTGTTAGAACATGAGAATGTACCTCAGTGGGATGTGTTGATGCTAAATGTTATGAATGGTATATATATGGCCTTACATGATTGTGAAATTGTTTTATTTAGTTGATTATGTGTGGAGTTAGTCTTGAACTTTGGGTTGTATACCCTTGTATGTATTTGGGAAGGAGCGTGGCCTTGACATGGTAAAGATTATGAATGGTGGTAAGGGGTGTATTTCCCAAGAGAGATTGATTGTTTTGTGATTGGTTGTAAAATCTATTAAGTGCAAACTATGTAAGGTTTAAAGATGAGATTTGAAACAGACAATATTCATAATTGTTGTTGTCTTTATTTATTTAATTGTTTTGTCCCTGGGTGTCAGGGGGGAGTGTCCATGTAGCACTTGTACCCTTTTAAAACTTTTGGGAAGTGTATTTGAATCCTTTATTTTATTTTGGGGATCTTAGGTGTTGTTGTATGTTGGTTTTGGAGGAGTATAATCCGATTTAAACTTGTTGGGTTTGGTTGTTCACACTTATTCTTGTCAAAAGTTCCTTGGAGACTTAGAAATTCTATTCTAGGGTCGACACCAGCCTCCCTAAGGGTCGACCCTTACCTGTTGGTGAAGTTTCTGGGAGTGTAATAGGGTAGGCACTAGTCTGGGAAGGGTCGACCCTCTTATGTTGCAGAATTTGTGTGTTGGTTGCTGGAAAATAGGGTCGACCCTTGCGTGTTTTTTTTTTTTTTTTTTTTTTTTTCCAGATTTGTGGGTTCGATTGGGCCCTACCTTTGGGGGGTTTTTGGTCCTATTATTTTATTTGATCTTAGGGCTATTTGCTACTACTATAAATAGGCCCAAACCACTTATCTCTTATTATTTTCCTTCCCTTTTTCCTCTCAACCCGTGATCCTTCTTTTCTTTCTCTAAAACATGACTTTTCGCACTTAGATCTTTAGATCTACTCACCTAGAGCTATCTTTTCACCTTGGTCCTTTGGGAAAGGTTGTAGATCTTGTCAAGGGCTTTCTATTGATCCAAGTAATTCGTGGTTTCGTTGCCGGTGATTTTCGGGTTGCTTTCTCTTCACTTCATGAGGTAGGGATTTCCTTACTCCTTTCCAATACCTCGTCTATAGATAGACATGTGGTAGATTTTATTGCATAAAAACTATATTCATTATGGATTTTCTTGAAAGCCATGAAAGGGGATCTAGGGTTTGATATTTGTGATTGGAGTTGTTAAGTTGTTTGTTGTTGGGTTATTTGGGAAAATGATTTATTATGTTTATGAAGAGAGGGAGGAAAACCCTAATTTAATGTTATTGATATAATGGATTTAAAAGGGAGGAAGTTAAATAATCTTTATATTTTGCTAATATGGGTTGTATAATTGTGTTTATATCGAAAGAAAATAAAAAAAGAAGTAACACGGTATTGGTATTGTTTTAGACTAATCATGTGAAGTTGAGTTAAGTTATGATTTTGATACCAATGGAATTGGTTTGTAAAATGACGAGAATGAATTCTTGGAAAATGGTTGGAGTTGTGTGAATTGGAAAATAAAGAAAAGTGGTCTTTTTGAAAGAAAATGAAATCATCACCCTTTTTAAATTGATAATAAACTTGAGGTCAGATTTTGGAACCTTTACATAATATCACTTTTATTGGACTGAAAGTTTTGCGAGAATTGAATTTTGTTTTCCTTTCGTATTAGATGTGGAAATGGATAGATATGAATGTAAATGGTGGAGTTGGGTATTTGTCATCTCTCACCTATGAAAATATGGATGGTTTATCTGTTTTGGAGATTATATATATATGTTTAGAAATATATGGCTTGGGCTATCGGTGGAGGATAGCTATGACTGTAGTAGAAATTGCATGTGGACTAGGTAAATTGAAATTAATCACTTGTGCTTGTCATTGAATATGACTATATTTATATACATTGGATATGTATGGTTATTTGGGAATGTAAAGGGGATGTACTCCATGGTGATTATGTGTTTATATATGTTGTGTATGTATTACACTTGTGTTATTATGCATTCTTGTATGTTGAGATGGTTGGGAATGTGCTTACGCTTTGAATGAGAGGTACCATTACCTTCCAGCTAGCGCTTGGAGAATTGGTCGCACTTAAAATGAGAGGTACCAGTACCTTCCAGCTAGCGCCTGGAGAACTTGGCAGAGGTCCATTACCTTCTAGCCGATGTCTGGTAAATTGGCATTTCGTTTTGGAAAGGTGTATCCTTGGCTTGGCATTATGTTATGGAAAGGTGTATCCTTGGCTTACCGTGCTTAAGGCAGGTAGAGCAAAACTTGTTTATCATTATTGTCTCAATATATCTGTGTATATTATGGGTTATGATGGTTATGGTTCTGGAAGGCCGAGTTGCCTCATTCGTTGAGTAGATAGTTGTTGGTCGCTTGTTGTTTTCCCTTTGTACTGAATGTATATATGTATAGACATGAATGTGTTAGAAACGGACGTAAGTACTGTCTTGAGATTGTGAATAATGTAAAGGACATCGGATACTTATGAACATGTTTCAAAAAGGCAAAATCAGGTGTACGTCCGGAAAGTGTGAGAAAGCGTAATGGGCTCTGTGAGATTGTTTTCACGAACTTGTTATTGTCATATAAATTTTGAAAAAAGTAACATGAAGAAAGAAAAGTAAAATGCTTATGTTGTTGAATGAAATGAATGATTTTGAGAAAAATTCCTATATAAGTACATTTTTGTATAAACTGTCACTATATGTGTATGATAAGCTTTAAAGCATTCATGATCATAACTATCTATATGTTGTTATTGTTTAAGATCATATTGGGATCCCTACTGGACTTTATGTTCATCCCACATTGCTAATCCTTTTTCAGGTGAACGTCGAGAAGGATTTCAAGATTGAGGATCTTCCTTATGTGTTGGCCACGGGGCCTTTTATTTGTACGCGGAATGCTATTGATGTAGAAGGGTTAAACCCATTCTTTTAATTTAAAAGATGTAAGCCTACAGACAATTTATTTATTTTATCTCATGTTGCATTCATTTCATATTCGAATGAGAGAACCTTTAATAAAAGTACTCATTATTGTATTGAATTTCCGCATATGATCTCTGAGATTGTATTATAATAAAGGATTTGGTAATGGTAGCCGTTGGCATAAAAAGTGGGGCGTGACAGTCCAACACTCTGTTGTTCAAATTGTGAAATTAAAGAAATAGATTTATGAAGAAATCAAAATTATATACCAAGAACATATGTTGATAATTATACCTAAATTTCAACAGAAATACACAACACAATAAAATGATAAAGAAAACAAACCGAAACCTGCACGGTAGCAGTTTCTTTAAAACAGATTTCGCCACCTCACGGGTCGAGTGCTTGAGGAATCCCAGCGTCTGCCTCCCACGATACGACGGTCAAAACCAGCTACGGCAGAAGCACTCTCTGTCTAGCTTAGCGAACAAAAATAGTGGCAGCATTCTCTCACTGTAGAAATTTCTAGCAAACTGACTAAAGAATGGAAGAAACAATTTCTGTGTTTTAGACTTGACAGGAGGGTCTCAATTTATACATGTATAGGGGAGAGAGGAGAAGCCTCCAGCCTTTATGGCTGGTCACTAATGCACCATTAACCTCTGCAATAAAGGTAGGAGTTACAAACCCCATTAATGCAGGAGTTACAAACCCCATTAATGCTCTATTAAACTCTGTAATAAAGGCAGAAGTTACAAACCCCATTAACTCTTTCATGAAGCTAATTTCATGAGGCAATTTCTCATTCAAATCTCAATGGTTTTTGGCCAATCTATTTGTGGTGTAAAGATCTCATTGCAAAGTATCTAGACCCACTTGGACCCAACACAATAGATGGTTGGGACCCACTTTAATATTTAATTAAAGTCACCAAAAAACCATTTTTTCCAACAATCCCCCACATGAATAAAAATTGACCGAATGACTCAACAAATGGACACCGTTCAACAATAATGACTCGGAGAGAGAGTACAACGGACTAACCCTGACATTAGAGAAGGTAGCTTTTGGCTTTGAACCTCTCCCAGTGAAAACCTATCGAGTTTACTGGCTGATCAGTGAATATGACATCTTGAACTACTCTACCGTTTATGTAAACTGGGACAATAGATCTCACATGGGAATTACTCCTACCACCATTCTGTTCTCACTGGTGTGCCCCATATGGCCCTGGGCACTAGCCTGGTTCAGCGAGTGGTTTCAAAGAATCTTGGCCTACCCAATTCTTCTAGAAGCGGCCCCACTTCACACTCACATAGGTGACTCTACTTAAGTATCCTGTTATACTCAGCTCAACAGCTTAACACACTAGAGTCATTAAAAGCTCAGCTTAACCTCTACACTTGCAGGTATCACTGATGGAAGGAATGGCTGGAGGTTTAACCTCCTCAGTGACATACCACTGTTACACGCAATTAGGTTGTCCCATTAAACCTAGATCTTAGGATCTCCAGTCAACTAGGTTGGGTTTCCATTCCGGTAACTTCCAAAGGCCTCAACCCCATTCCTTTTGACGACGTCTCGACCAACACTCGTTTAACCCTTTGGTTAGCGGATCCGCAAAGTTGTTCTGAGACTTTACATAGTCTAAAGAGACAACTCCATTCGAGAGTAGTTGTCGTATGAAATTATGTCTACGACGGATATGTCTGGACTTTTCATTATACATATTACTCTGTGCCCTACTAATTGCAGATTGACTATCACAATGAATACAAATAGCTGGCACAGGTTTAGACCAATGTGGAATATCCTCAATGAACTGACGAAGCCATTCAGCTTCTTCAGTTGCTTTATCTAAAGCAATAAACTCAGATTCCATTGTTGATCTCGATATACACGTTTGCTTGGAAGATTTCCAAGACACGGCTGCCCCTCCGAGGGTAAAAACAAATCCACTAGTGGACTTTGAGTCCTTTATATTTGATATCCAATTCGCGTCACTATAGCCTTCTAGCACCGCTGGATATCGAGTATAATGCAGTCCATAATCCCAAGTGTAGCGTAAATACCTTAACACCCGCACAATGCCCTTCCAATGAGAAGCATCGGGATTACTTGTGTATCTACTAAGCCTGCTAACAGAGTAGGCTATATTTGACCTTGTACAGCTCATCAGATACATCAAACTGCCAATGACCCTAGAATATTCTAGCTGAGAGACACTCTCATCATTATTCTTGGTCAAGTGTAGACTGATGTTTACTGGTGTCCTAGACACACTTGTATTTGATTTACTAAATTTCTTAAGTATCTTCTCAACATAGTGAGACTGAGAAAGTACAATTCCACTAGATGTTCTGGTAATCTTAATACCTAGAATAACATCTGCAAGGCTCATATCTTTCATGTCAAACTTAGAGTTTAACAATCTCTTGGTAGTTTTAATCATCTCATCATTACTACCAACAATGAGTAAGTCATCAACGTATAGACACAAAATGACATAACCCTTGTCAGTGTCTTTAACATATACGCATTTGTCACACTCATTGATTCTAAATCCATTTGACAACATAGCGTTATCAAACTTCTCATGCCATTTCTTAGGAGCTTGCTTCAAACCATACAATGATTTGATAAGTTTACAAACTTTCTTGCGTTTCCCTGGAGCTGAAAACCCTTCAGGTTGCTCCATGTAGATTTCTTCATTCAAATCCCCATTTAAGAAAGCTGTCTTTACATCCATCTAATGTATCTCCAGACCACGTAGCGTTGCTATCGCAATCACCATGCGAATGGATGTAATCCTTGTCACAGGTGAATACGTATCAAAGTAATCCAGGCCTTCTCTCTGCCTGTATCCTTTGATAATGAGTCTAGCTTTATACTTATCAATTGACCCATCGGCCTTCATCTTTCTTTTAAAAATCCATTTGCAGCCTAAAGGCTTGCAACCTGGAGGTAAATCTACTAACTCCCACTTGTGGTTCTGTAAGATGGAGTCAATTTCACTCTTAATTGCTTCTTTCCACAAAGGACTTTCAGGTGAAGTCACAACGTCATGGAAAGTTTGAGGTTCTCCCTCTAACATATAAGTCAAAAAATCGAGACCAAAGGACTTTGCAATCCTAGCCCTTTTACTTCTTCTTAGCTCATCTACATCTTCAGCTTGATCATCAACTTGATCACGCAAGTGATCATTTGTTTGATTAGCTATGTAATCATTGTCACCTTCAACCTCTTTCATAGAACTCGGAATACATTTTCAAAGAAAGATGCATTTCTTGATTCCATGATAGCATTCTTGTGTATATCTAGAATAGCAGGCTGAACCACAAGAAATCGATATGCACTGCTATATTGTGTATAACCGTTAAATACAAAGTCAACGGACTTTTAGGCTTATCCTAACCCTCTTGGGTTTAGGTATTCCCGCCTTTTGCATGACACCCCCACATTTGTAAGAATTTATAAGAAGGCTTAACGCCTTTCCATAACTCATACGGGATCTTGTCCACTTCGCTTCAACACAAGTTTCACACTTGTGTTTCGTCAGAACGACCTTGTCGGACTCAAAAACCATGCGAAAGTCCGGAACATATAGGACTTCGTTCAAGGGGGACTTCTCCCTCATTCCAAAAAATTTTCCATGTTCAATGACATTGGCATTCACTGAAGAGGTACTCCCTCCTTTCTTTTTATTATGCTCCTCAATTCGGAGTCGGATAATTAAGTCTTCTTTGTAGAATTTATACAAAGTCTTAAACAAATCCTTGTGTTACAATGATTATGAAACTCTCAAAATCATATCACAGTAAATACATTCCCAGAATGTCATCAACCGAATTAGGCACCCAAATATATTTGGTCCAACCTATCACTCTGAAGCCAATAGTCTTACTATTAGGAAACACAAATCCAGTGTTTAATAGTCTACTATATGGAACTTCATAACATGGCCAGTAGTCTTATCACTAGGAATCACTAATTTCTCAGCATGTGGTCAGTAGACTTTTTACTACTAGGAATCACAATATCTTAACCTGTGATCAGTAGTCACTTGCTACTAGAAATCACAATGTCCTGACATAGGATCAATAGACTCTTTCATTACTAGGAATTATCATGTCTTGACATATGACCAGTAGCCTCTCCACTACTAGGAACCATGATGTCTTGACATGTGATCAGTAATCTGGTCACTACTAGGAACCACAATCTCATAACTGTGTAGCCAGTGGTCTAACAGCTCCTAGGAACCACTAGTTTTCTATCTCTGTGATCAGTGATCAGTGATCTTGTGCTCACTAGGAGCCACCAATTTAAGAATATGTTTGGAATTTAAAAATCCAAAAAATATTCACCCGCTATAACAGGTTGTCTCATCTTTGCTTTCAAGCAAAGTCACATAGCAATCATAAATGCTATAAATAACACAAGGATACCATACTAATTGCCTCTGATCAATTCAGAGATATTTTAATGCAATCTTATGATTTCCTTTAATCATACTTGATCTCTCAAGATCTTCCTTTAAGAATCTCGCGAGCCTAAGGTTGTTAGGTGGAACAACATTTCTGTTTGTCATATTTTTGAAGCCACTTCTGAAACATCACAACAGAATCTCATTTCTGTGATTCCAGAAATTAAACTTAACCCTTAGAAAATCCCTCAGATGGAAATTTAATTCAAAACTAGTCTCACCATTTAATCTAGGATTGAACATGGTCAAGAATGTTCCCAGGAAGACTGGAGGGGTCACATCGGTCTCACTTAAAACCCAGTTAACCTTTTGACAAAACATCCAAAAGCATGTTGACTCCTAGTCCATGGGAAACAATTTTAAAATTAAGATTTCCAGAGGATAAACCAGGTTATAAGTTATAACAAACCAATTCCCAAGCAAATAAAATTTGCTACTAGAATTACACCACTCATAAACATTAACCGGTACTCTCGGAATTGAGCCCATGATTTCTGAATAAAAATCAGAGATATTTTAGCTAATGCTAAAATTGGATTTCTTTTCTCAAAACCACAACACTTTGGAAATAATCAGATTATAACCAAAAACTTTCTCCAAACTTGGTTTTCTAACACTTTGGGAATAAAATGATTAAACCCAAAGACTTCCTCAAACCCCAAAGGTTTGAAACCAAATCCGTCTTAGTTGTCATTTCTGAACAAATAAGAACTACTCTTTAGCCAATGCTAAACGCTTTGGTTTCTATTCCAGAAAACCAAACCAAGTTCCAAACTTACAAGCAATTTAAAAATTGCTACAACCAAATACATGCATATAAAATGCTTCTAATAATATAAGCAAGTAAAACTTGCTACTACAAATTGGTAAACAAACCAACTAAATCTCAAGCAAAAAATGCTTCAACCATTTAAATAAAATAGCCAATCCATTAGGATTCTATTTAGTCCAAAAGCCTTTCCACGCTTAGGTATTCCTATTCAACACAAAAGTTAGTAGTCCAAACATTTTTGTTTTTACATCCCAAATACTATTCATTTGGTTTTGTATTTGATTTTCCATTCCCTTTCGCATTGGTATGCCTACAAAGAAAGTTAGTAGCAAACCACAACAAAATACAAACAAATAATCTAAGCAAAAAATAAATATAATAAATAATTGAAACCATTTTAAGCTAATAACTCCAAATAAATAAGTTAAATTCAAAGTTAATGCACGCAATTAAATAATTCAGATTAATGCACCCAATTAAATTCAAAATATTCATGTACATAAATTCATAAAACTCTATAACTCCAAATACATTAAACTAAAAATAATAGGCAAGAATTATAAATAATTGTTAGAAACCAATAACCATTTAGCAATTAATATGCAAAAAATTCTAAAGATTAAATAATGTAAGAAAACTAAAAGTTAGAAACTAAATAACATGTCAAAGCTTGCAACATCCATAAATTATATTTTATAACCTTAAAATTCATGCGAAACATGGTAGGGGAATGATGAACCATATGTATAAAATAAGATCGTACTAATATAATTAAGTATGCAAATTATGATAGAGCATTCTAATTAAACTAAGCAATTAGAGAATAACATTGCATAATTTACAATCATTGAAATAGTGAGCAATTCTGCAATAGTTCCTAGTAACATTATACAAAGCTAACCTAATTGTCTATATAAATCTATTAGATCAATTTCATAGAAACTACATAAAGAAATCTGTTTTAAGCTTGTTGTTCAAATTGTGAAATTAAAGAAATAGATTTATGAAGAAATCAAAATTATATACCAAGAATATATGTTGATAATTACACCTAAATTTCAACAGAAATACACAAAACAATAAAATGATAAAGAAACCAAACCGAAGCGTGCACGGTAGCAGTTTCCTTAAAACAGATTTCGCCTCCTCACGGGTCGAGTGCTTGAGGAATCTCGGCGTCTGTCTCCCACGATACGACGGTCAAAACCAGCTACGGCAGAAGCACTCTCTGTCTAGCTTAGCGAACAAAAATAGTGGCAGCATTCTCTCACTGTAGAAATTTCTAGCAAACTGATTAAAGAATGGAAGAAACAATTTCTGTGTTTTAGACTTGACAGGAGGGTCTCAATTTATACATGTATAGGAGAGAGAGGAGAAGCCTCCAGCCTTTATGGCTGGTCACTAATGCACCATTAACCTTTGCAATACAGGCAGGAGTTACAAACCCCATTAATGCAGGAGTTACAAACCCCATTAATGCTCTATTAAACTCTGTAATAAAGGCAGAAGTTACAAACCCCATTAACTCTTTCATGAAGCTAATTTCATGAGGCAATTTCTCATTCAAATCTCAATAGTTTTTGGCCAATCTATTTGTGGTGTAAAGATCTCATTGCAAAGTATCTAGACCCACTTGGACCCAACACAATAGATGGTTGGGACCCACTTTAATATTTAATTAAAGTCACCAAAAAACCATTTTTTCCAACACACTCGTTGGTAAGAGAATTTTCTTAAAGGGAATGAGTTGTGTTTTGAACCATGGTTATATTTTCTTTGGGGACATCTTGTGTCTAGTTATTTAGTCTAGTGGTTTCCAAATGGAGTTTTGGAATGATTCTACGAGTATGATAGTTTGGTGGTGTAATCTAGATTTTAGATTGTTTTGGTCGTACAAAATTTGGGTACTCTTGAGAACTAGGTTCTTTTGTCCTTGCAAATGGGTGAGTTGGGATGAATTATGAGTTTGTTTGCAAAACCTTGGAGGGTGTTTCCTTGTGCTTAATGCGTGATAAGTCCTAGAAGAGAAGTAGGATCTCTTGTTGGTTGGCCAGGGAAATGGCACTATTGTTTTAAGTATCCCGCAGGTTGCATTAGTCGAATCATGGTTGCATTCAAGGTGAACCTTGTGAGTCACCGTAATATTAATGTAGAGTTTGTGTTGTAACTTGGAGTAAATGTCTTAAAGGTTGAGTTGAATTAACTTTTAGCTTGAAGGCCACGTATAGTTTAGGTGTTTACCTGGTTGTGTTGAGTCTTACTTAGACTTAAGGTATGTTGTTGAAACCATATTGTAAACCCCACGTCAGAGTGAAACCGTTAATGTTGATTTGTAGTCTTTGTTGATGGAAATCCTAGCTCATTGTCCGAATTGATTTTATTTCGTTTAGGTTATGGGGTGTGGCATCACCCTAGCGTTAGTTAAGTGTTGTTCGTCTTGTGACGGTTAGCGGTCACTTTTTGAGTTGGTGGTTAGTGCTTTTGAAGATGTATTGTTTCATTTTGTTAAGGTTTCAGAAGTAGTAATAGTTGTTTTGGCCTTGGGGTGCATTGTGCATTAGGCGATGGAAATAGTTAGTTGAAGTTGGGTTATCACCAATAAGGTATGGTGCCTTGGTATTTTGAGGAGTTGTTTTGCCAAAATTGTGTTATGCTTAAGGGATTAGATCCTATTTTGGTTGCTTTAGGTTATCGATGTGGATAGAAGAACCACTTAATGGTTTATACTAGTAAGGGTTTTTATAGTAAGGGTTTTTATAATCAATTGTTGTGCAAAAGGAATGGTTTGGTTCGTTACGAATGTGACTCGTTAAGGCTCGTGTAGTAGTCGAAGAATTTGGATAAATAACTGGAAATGGATTGAAATATGGATGTGAACGTTGATTGGTTATGGAAAGGATGTACACTAGTTCATAAGTGTTAAACATTTATCAAATGCTAATGTTTTAGTTAATTCTCATACACTGTTTAGCATATCTCTACTGGGCTTTGGCTCCCTACTTGGGACACCATTTTTCAGGTACAGGGGACATGCTGCCTCCAAGGTCTTAGCTTGGGAGGTTTAGGAGTTGAAGGCTCTGTTTTGTTGTTTTCATTTTATGATTAAATATAAATCCAAGCCGAGGGCTTTCTATGTATAGAGTTAGAACTCTCTTTTTGCTGTAACTAAGTAATAGCTTGGAAAGATGTAAGCCCGTAGGGCACTATTTTGTTGCTAACATGTAATATCATTTGTAACGGAGACTCTAAAGAATGAAGATATAATGTTTCCATTATGTTTATGAATCTCATGAATGAATGATTTATGTCTTTTGAGGGCGTTACAACTTGGTATCAGAGCGTACCGGGTTTGAATACTTGGGTACATGGGAAGTGGTTAGTACCACATTGGGTTTTTCTCGCTTGATTAGAGACTTAAGTGTGATGTTATGTGCTTATGTGATAACATGTCTATGTAATTATATGGGTATGAGATTTAATTTCTAGGATGTTGATCGGGTCTATGGGTTTCTGGGAGTCCTATTGGAAAGGCACTTGATCACTGTCGTTTCTAACTAGAACTCTAGCAACGCCACAGGATGGTTAATATTCGGAAATGAAATTCGTAAGTGCTAATGTGATTATATGCTTATGTGGAGTGAATTACAGTTGTCCATCATATTAGGACGTGATTGAAATAGCTTCGGCACATTTGTGAATGTGCTAATCTCTTCTGTCACCTTTATTAGGATGTCAGGACGAGGTCGTGGTGGTAGGCGTGGTAGGCCTAGGAGGCAGGAGATACCCATACCGGATGAGATTCCGGCGCAAGAGGAAAGAGTGGGTCAAGCCAATGTGGCTGAACCGGTTGGTCAACAGGCCATGGGTGCCTTAGCCGGTGAAATGGCTGGAGCATTGAGGGAATCTATGGACATCCTCAAGGCTGAGAATCAAGTCCAGGCCCAAGTAGCTAAGGTAGGGCTGTCTTTTTTGAAGAGGGAGTTCTTCCGGTCGAACCTGGACGAGTTTTTGGGTGACCCTAAGGAGCCACTGAAGGCTGATGAGTGGCTAGAACAGATGACGAAGACGTATGAGATGCTCGGCATCGAAGACGAAGGTTTGCGGGTGACCTTGGCGTCCTTCCAGCTGAAGGGAGACGCGGGTCAGTGGTGGAAGTATGTGCGGGGGCGCATTGGAGGGACTTGGGAGACCTTTGTTGAAGCTTTCCAGGACAAGTACTTGCCTGCTACAGTGAGGGAGAAGTTGAGAGATCAGTTTTCTTAGCTCAAGCAGTTGAATACGCTGGTGGCTGAGTTTGAGGCCACCTTTACTAGTCTGTTGAGGTTCATGCCTGAGTTAGTGGCGACTGAGGAACGCCGTTGTCTGGAGTTCGAGAAGAAATTGAGGATAGGACTCACGTTTCGAGTTGCCGGGTCCATGATTAGGGATTATGGGCGCCTTGTGGAGGCTGCAGCCCATCTTGAGATTATTATGCATGCAGAGAAAGAGAGGATGAGGAGCTCCAGGAGAAGTCAGGATGGCCATGGGGACAGTAAGAGGCAGAGAAGTTCTAACCCTCAGCAGTCCCAGGGAATGCATTCGAGATCTACTTTTCCAGTACCGAGTTCGGGTTCTGGGAGAGGCGGTCAAGGAGACATCACATGTTACAAATGTGGTCAGTTGGACCACAAGTCTCCAGCTTGCCCACAGAGAGGGGAAGGGCAGCGTGCAGCATCATCTTTGGCCCGTTCTCAAGGCCAGAGTCAGGACAGAGGCCAGCCGCTCACTTGTTATCAGTGTGGGCAGGCGGGGCACCTGAAGAGGTTTTGCCCACAGTTGGGTGGCACACCTGGTGCGTCTGGTTCGAGGCAGACACAGACTCACCAGCCAGCGCAGTCTGTTCAGGCCTCGAGGGCTAATCAGGAAGCCTCTTCGGCTCTGTCCGTGCAGCAGTCTTATGCTCTGAGAGGTGAGCAGTTAGATTAGAGACCTGCAGGGCGTGTGTATGCTGTTACAGTGCCGGATCTTGTACCAGCTCCGTCTGTTGTGAGAGGTACCTTCTTATTTTGCAACTCGGTTGCCAATGTGTTAATTGATACGGGTGCATCCCTTTCGCTTATATCTTTTGCATTTGCATCTGTTTTGGGATTGGAGTTGGCGCAGTTAGCATCTCCTATTTGTGTTGTGTCACCTATTGGAGGTGAGATGGTTCTGAAGCAGGGGTGTCAGGGTTGTGATATAAAGGTCGCCGATCGTTGGCTTCCATTTTCTTTCGTATTGATGGATATGTCTGGTTTTGATGTCATTTTGGGTATGGACTAGTTATCGTCATATCGGGCTGTCATAGATTGCTACTGTCAGAGGGTTACTGTATGTACCTTGAGCGGTGACTATTTTCATTTCTTGGGGGATCGGGTTGGTAGAGTTTTACCACCGGTGTATGATCCGCATGGGCGAAGTGAGCTTAGTTGTTTTCTCACTAGCTTTATGAGTAGTGAGTGTGATGAGACCCGGACTGAGTTGCCAAGGGTGGTTTGTGAGTACTTGGATGTCTTTCCCGAGAACCTTGTTAGTTTACCACCTCACCAAGAGATCAAATTCTCTATTGATTTAGTGCCTGGCACGGCACCAATTTCCATGGCACTGTATCGTTTTGCCCCAGCCGAGTTGAGTGAGTTGAAGATTCAACTCTAGGAGCTGCTAGATAAGGGTTTTATACACCCTGGTACTTCGCCTTGGGGAGTACCAGCCCTCATTGCTAAAAAGAAAGATGGGGCTTTGAGACTTTGCATTGATTACCGAAAGTTGAACCGAGTTACGGTTAAGAACAAGTACCCTATGCCTCGTATAGATGATCTATTTGATCAGTTGAAAGGATCCCGTTGTTTCTCTAAGATAAATTTGAGATCGGGCTACCATCAGTTAAGAGTCAGGGAGGAAGATATCCCAAAGAGGGCAATCCGTACGTGGTATAGCCATTACGAGTTTCTAGTGATGCCTTTTGGGCTAACCAATGCCCCAGCTGTGTTTATGGACTTGATGAACCGGATCTTCAGGGAGTTCTTAGATCGCTTTATGGTCGTCTTCGTGGACGACATTTTGATTTATTCACCTTCTGAGGAGGAGCACGAGGCACACTTGCGAGTGGTGCTCGAGTTGCTTAGAGCCCATAAGCTGTATGCTAAATTTGGAAAATGTGAGTTCTGGCTAAGACAGATTAAATTCTTAGGCCATGTGGTATCTGGGGAAGGGGTGACTGTAGATTCATCCAAGATAGAGGCAGTGCAAGATTGGGCATAGCCTAAGAACGTCTTTGAGATTCGTAGTTTTTTGAGATTGGCCGGGTATTACCGTCGGTTTGTGAAGGATTTCTCCAAGCTAGCTTCGCCTTTGACTAGATTGACGCAAAAAGGGGTCAAATTTGTGCGGAGTGAGACTTGTGAAAGGTCATTCCAAGAGCTTAAAGTTAGACTTACCATCACTCCAGTCTTGATTATTCCAGAGAGAGATTTGGGTTATGCAGTGTATTGTGATGCCTCACGAGAGGGTTTAGGTTGTGTACTGATGCAAAAGGGAAAAGTAGTAGCCTATGGTTCGCGGTAGTTGAAAACACACGAGAAAAACTACCCTACCCACGATCTAGAGTTAGTAGCTGTGATATTTGCCTTGAAGATTTGGAGGCACTATCTGTATGGTAAGAGGTTTGAAGTATTTTCGGATCATAAGAGTCTAAAGTATTTGTTTACATAGAAAGATTTGAATTTGAGGCAGAGAAGGTGGATGGAGTTCAAGAAGATTATGACTTCGAGTTGCATTATCATCCGGGAAAGGCCAATGTAGTGGTCGATGCCCCAAGTAGGAAATCCATTAGTGATGTAGCCTGTATTGCTATTCAGGAATGGGAGATGTTGGGTGTTCTTGGTGAGTTTGACTTGCATCTGGGCAAGTCTGTTGAACCTGCAGTCTTGTTTTCTGTAATGGTACAACCTACACTTGTGAACTGAGTGTTAGAGGCACAGAAGGGTGACTTTAAGGTAGAATCCCTCCAGGAGAAGATCTCTAGTAGGAAGGTAGAAAAGGATTTGACTGTGTATCTCGACCTGAGTGTGAGGTACCGATACCGCTTGTTTGTGCCAGAGTCTTACCGAGAGGAAGTACTCCGAGAGTTTCACCATTCATGCCCTGCGGTGCATCCGAGAGGCACAAAGATGTATCATGATCTGAGTCGCCAGTTTTGGTGGAGGGGTATGAAGAAAGATGTGGCGGCGTTTGTATCAAAATGCCTTACTTGTCAACAAGTGAAAGCCGAGCATCAGAGGCCAGCGGATTTGTTGCAACCCTTGCCTATAGCTGAGTGGAAATGGGAGCATGTCATGATGGATTTTGTCGTGGGTCTTCCGAGGACTCAACGGCGTAGTGATGCCATTTGGGTTGTAGTTGACCGGTTGACTAAGTCAGCGCACTTTATTCGTATGCGCGTGAGATATTCGGTAGATTACCTTGCCGACTTGTATATTCAGCACATAGTGAAGTTGCACGGGGTCCCAGTGTCGATTGTCTTAGATAGAGATCCGCGTTTCACTGCCCGGTTGTGGTAGAGTTTGCAGAGTGCCTTGGGCACTAGATTGACTTTTAGCACGGCTTACCATCCTCAGACTGACAGGTAGTCTGAGCGTACTATTCAGATCCTTGAGGATATGCTTCGAGGCTGTGTCCTTGACTTTAAGGGGTCATGGGAGAGACACCTACCCTTAGTGGAGTTTTCCTACAATAATAGCTTCCAATCGAGTATTGGTATGGCACTGTTTGAGGTCTTGTATGGCCAACCTTGTAGATCTCCAGTGTGTCGGGCTGAGGTGGGTGATGCACCTTTGTTGGGCCCGGAGTTGGTACGGGAAACGACGGAGAAGGTAACACTTATCTGTAAGAGGTTGGTTACAGCCTAGAGTCGCCAAAAGAGTTATGCCGACCGTAGGAGGAGACCTTTGTCATTTGAGGTGGGTGATCACGTTGTAGACCGACCAAAACTCCGCTCCGCGCGCGAGGGTACGAATTATAGTTCTAGCTACTACAGTTCAGACTCCTGTTACGGTTTTGAATCTAATCTCACAAAGTGCAATGTAAGACTGATAAATCACCAAAGAGTCCAAATCCAGCAATTGGTTTTGAAAAATCAATTTTGAATCAAAAAGTGCCAAACATAGACTGCTTTGCCAGATTTCAGAGTCGCCACCTAAATATTTTGTTTTGGGAAATTTAGGAAACCCTGACTCGTGCCTAAGGCCACGTGTCCGTCATCACCAAAGTTGCCTCGGCTCGGGAACTTGGGTACGAGAGGGGAAGGTCCTAAAATGAGCACCCCCGCTCGCCCGATCAAAGGATCGGCCTCTACTAACATGATATGTTGTTTTTATAAACACATGTGTTCTTATTCTGGTTATTAATCTAGAATTACTATGTGATGCGCACAACATACAAGTATAGACTAAATCACTCAAGTTGGAACAAAACAACTCATGTTTGTTTTCAAAAATGGTTTGAAGTTGCTACTCGCAAGTAGGCTAAGTCGCGGATTTGCCACCCTCAAGTGGGCTTAGAAAACATAGTGATTTGCCACTTCAAGTGGGCTTAAAACTCGCATTTTGATGAATTGTTTCAATTCAAGCAATAAAGCCTTCACCCACAGGCATTCATGCATTTAAATACATAAGCACATAGCCTCATGGCAAGCATGCTATCATGGCAGTCATTTACACACATGCATGGATGCTAAAGGGTAAAAGCTTACCTAGTACTCCGAGCCAAAACAAAAGCTATGTTAGAAATCAATACATGACCCTAGCTATGTTAAGAATGCCTAATGCAACACACGCAAAATGCAACTAAGATAGGCTCGGCTATTTTAAGATGTCATGTGAATGCAACTAGATAACATGTATTCAAATTGATATTGAAATACAATGCAGTTTGTATGATGCGCCGAGCCCGGTGCATGCAAGACAGATGAATGGATACATGCATGCAAGCATAAGGTATGCTAATCAAAATATGCCCTAAACTAACCATCGAAAGCTGATAAGTAAAAGGGAGAAATAAATGGGGTTGGAAGACATGCATCACACACACGCACGCTTATTACAACATTTGCCCTCTCGACGGAGGGTCCGAATGATAATAAGCTAATTAGCTACGCTAAGCTAACTAAACTAATTATTACAAACCAAAATTAATTAACTAATCCTAGTTAACTAATTAGTTATTACAATACAAATTGATTAGTTATGCGCATTAACTAATTAAGTACAAAACCGTCAAACTAGCTAACTAAGTGAAGCAGCTAAGTAAAACAGTTAAATGGAGCCTCGGGGCAAGAAGTGCATGCATGCTCGGTCGCCTCGCTCAGACATCCATCGCTATGCCCCAACTTGCCTCGATTTGCATTTGATTTCAGAACACTGCACAAACCTCCAGATAACTTCTACTCCATCATGGAGACCTCCAAGAAGGCTGCCGACCACTTAATGGTGTTGTAGACTACCTGTAGACCACTTACACATGCTGTAGACCAGAAAAAGTGCTCAGCCAGCTACTTTTTCTAGTCTGTCGACCAGAAAATTCTGCCAAGCTCCAGTTTGCTGCAACAGAGAACAAGAAGGGGCACGGCAGTGTATTTGCAAGATATGAGGGCACAACCACCCTCCCTATCATTTCTTTAGCTCAAGGGAGTACGGTGCTCGACTCTCGGGCTACCAACCGAGCATCGCAATGCATGATGGCTGAGAAGCCAAGTTTGCACAATTCAATGTCAATGAATGCACAAATAACACATAAGGGCCTTAACCTCTATCATGCATGATCAAGAGGGTCGGCGATCGAGAAATAAGGCACGTTTCATCACTTCAAGTATGAAACGTCCCTCGCTTCTCGTGTTTGGATTAATGTTCAATCTAAACACAATGCAACACATATAACATGATCAACCTATCAATGCTAATGGCATGCACAAGTTAGAGTCCTTAATCATGAAAGCTAGTGAAGGACACAACACAAGAGCTATGTAATGCAATACTCCATGGACCAAACCAGCCCCAAATAGGCCTCATGCATGCCAAGATAATGGCCAAAATACTCTGAAATGATGGCATGAAAAGCAAGATAATGCATGCTCATGCATTGGCCCATCAACTAAGCATAAGAGCATAACTCTCAAACATGATCAAGAAGTGACAAACATGGAAGTGTGACAACACTATATGCTCTGAAATCAAGTATGAAATGATGCCAAATCATTCAAACAACACAAGCATAGCATGCTAGAAGGCCTAAGGCACAAGGCTACTAAAGGAGACTACACAAGAGGCATGCAATACATGGCACAAATGATAGAACCGACCATAGACAGAGCTCAATTAGGTCAAAACAAAGACCAAAACATGCTGACATGGGAGCTCAAAAGTCTAGGCATGCATGTATACAAGTTAGGCTATAAGCGAGGCACAAAGGCATAACCCTTAAAAGCACTCAAAGAGTGAAAGAAATGAGAACATGAAAATGCTATATGCTCTGAAATAACATATTAAATGATGTCATGGCAAGCAAACATCTCAAACAAAGCATGCTAGAGGCATCAAAACACAAGACTAGTCAAATCCATTGCACTACAGCTATGCAATACATGAACTATATGGCCAAGACAACCTAAAACAGTCCTAGAGCATGCCAAATTAAGGTCAAAAACATACATAGACTAGAGCTAACACATGCTAGAATTAGAGGCATGAAGCATGGAGTATACAAGGCCAAAGAGTAGGATTACACTACACCTACCAAAACCAAGCATGAGATAACTTCACCAACAAAAATCAGAGTTGTATCATGGCAAGATAAGACCAAAAACACATTGATATGACAACCCAAAAGCTTAGGCAAGATGGCATACATATTGGCTCATGTTTAAGGCATAAAACACCAACTCTCCAAAGCCTTGAAAGAGTGACACATGTGAGTGTATGACACTGAAACATGTTCTGAAATCATGTATCAAATGATGCTAGACCATGCAAATAGCCCAAGCAATGCATGCTAGTGGACTCAAAACACAAAGCTAGTGAGCAAGTTTGTACTATGGCTATACAAAGCAAGGCATGCATGACCAAAACAACTTAGAATAGAGCTTAAGCATGGAAAAACATGAGTGAAAGCTTCCTGAAGTGGAGCCAAAAGCATGCTAGAATGATGGCTTAAAGCATAAAGCATGTTAGGCTAGCAAGGAGGATTGCACTATGAGCACATGAAGCATGCAACAAGTGATCAAACCAACTCAAAATAGAGCTAAGGCATGTTGAAATAAGGTCTAAGACATGCTAAGATGGAGCCAAAACATGCTAGAAAGACATGCTAAAACCTTAAGCATACAAGGCTAGTTTGCAAGAATTACACTACAAGTGTATAAAGCATGCAAGGGTGGCCTAAACTAAGCCAAAAAAGAGGTATGCCATACTAAAATAAGGCCAAAAATAGGCTGAGATGGAGCCAAAACAAGCTTAACAAACATGCTACTTTGATGAGCCAACAAGACAAGCATGCAAGAGAAGAGGAGAGGGAACAACCCCCTCCTATTTGATGCCTCAAAACACCCTTTCCACCACTAAAATTCCTCTGGAATTCAGTGGTGAAGAGGCCAAATAAAGGTGATCACAAAGGCCTAAAGAGGTGGCCCAAAACAAAGCCAAACAAGGCACAAAAGGGGGTAGAGCACCCCCAACACCAAAGAGGTCTCAAACAAACATTTCAAACACTTGAAAATGAAGCTTTTTGCAGTAGAAAGTTAACCCTAAAACATCATGTAAATAGGGCCAAAGACTTAAACAAAACAAAGCTTTAAGAGGATTAGAGCCTTACCCTTGAAGACCAAGAACAAAGCAACAACTCTAGCAACTTTTCTGAGCTAAAACTAGCTCTTGAGTCCAAACAAAACCCTCAGGTACCTCAGCAACAAGAGTGTGGTGTTTCACTAGGTGTTTGTGTGCAAAAGTGTGAAGAAACCACACCTTCAAACACCAATATGTAGAGAAAGGATAAAGTATAGAGATAGATGATATGTATAGCCCCATGCAATTTTTCTAAACTTGGAGAAGGAGAGAGAGCCTCCCTCTTATAGAAGACCAAGCCTTAAGCTTGTTGAGCAAGCTAGAGGCTTGAAGCAATCCCTCCATACACGTGTATGGAGGATGCTTTCTGTCCTCACTAGCTGTCACAGCTGGCACCAAAATATCTACAGAAAAAGCAGAAAAGGTGCCGACCAATTAAAGTGGTCGGCCGACCACCTCAACTGGCCAGTCGGCCAGAAAAGGTGGTCTGCAAGGACAAAAAGTGGTCGGCAAGAGGGGAAAGGTGGTCTGCACAGAGAGAGGAAGGTGATGGCATGGCTGCCGACCACTTTAGGTGGTCCACAGACCACCAAGACCAGCTAGCCAACCAGAAAACTGGCTGGTAGGCACAAAAAGTGGTCTACAGGGAGAGAAACTGGTCTACACCCCTATTCCACTTTCCAAGCAAAGGAAAACAAGGTTTGGTTCAAAACCAAACCAAAAAGGAAGCAAGACAAAAGTCCGTGGGACAAGGCATGCAGCCGGAAGCCCCGAAAACTAGTCTACGGGTACAAAAAGTGGTCTACGAGAGGGAAAAGTAGTGTACGACTACAAAAGGTGGTCTACAGACCTCTGTTCCGCTCTAGGCAAAGGTAACAAGGCATGGTCCAAAAACCAGGCCAAGCGGAGAACGCTAAGAGGTTCCGAGATGAGGCACTCGGCCGAAGGCTCTAGAAACCGGAAACTAGCCTACAAGAGAGAAAAGTAGTCTACGACTACAAAAGTGGCCTATAGGCCTCTATCTCCCTCCAAGCAAGGTCAACAAGGCATGGTCCACAAACCAAGCCAAAACACAAAGAGTTCAGAGGCTCGGAGGCAAGGCACTCAGCCGTAAACTCTAGAAACTCGAAACGAGCACAAACATGCGCGATCGTCGAGTGCTCAGTCGATGACGTCTGAGTCTTAAGGTCGGTCAAAAATGGGGTGTCTACACATGTCTTTCTGAAGATATCACCTAGACGGGGTTTGATGAGGTTTGGGAAGAGTGGGAAGTTGTCCCATCGATTTATTGGCCCTTTTGAGATCCTTGAGTGGATTGGAGAGGTTGCATACTGTCTAGCATTGCCACCGTAACTGTTCGGAGTGCATGACGTGTTTTACATTAGTATGCTTCGGAAATATGAGCTGAATCCGTCACATGTGTTGGATTAGACCGACTTAGAGGTGGGCGAGGATGCCACGTATGAGGAGAGACCAGTGTGAGTCTTGGATAGGCTGGATCAAGTCTTGTGAGGCAAAACAATTCCCTTGGTCAAAGTATTGTCGAAACATCACGATGTTGAGGAAGCAACCTGGGAGCGTGAATTGGAAGTCCGAAAGAAATATTCGGACTTGTTTGTTAATGTTTGAGCATATGTTGAAAACTTTGTTTTGTTGATAAACTCTAAGAACATTGTATATGTTTTGGATTATGGAAGTATTGAAATTGTTGAATATGTCTCAGAAATGCGAGTTTAATTTAACATTGTATATGTTGAATATGTTTTAGAAATGCAAATGTGTTATTAACATTGAATATGTTATGGAGATATGGAATATGTGTATTGAAATTAGTTTAATTTCGAAAGAATACATGTTGGTAATGTATATTGAGCTATATTTGTAAATTGTCCTCTTGAGAAGAGATGGAATGACTGGTGGATGGGTCATGGTGGTGAATGTTGAATTATAATCATGTTGAAAATTGAAAAAATCACAATTTTGAAACTTGTATTAAATTTCGGGGACGAAATTCTTTAAGGGGGGGAGGTTATAGCGATCCCGGTTTTTCCCGTCATTTATTGTATTCCGGACTCGAGTTCCGTAGTTGTAGGTTGTTGTCTATATCTTATTTCCATCCTTTAATGCTTTGTATTTGAGTTTTGGGATGTGTTGGGCGAGATTGGAACAGGTTAGTTGTGAGTTGGTTCAAGTAGTTGCTATCCAGATTTTGGCTCATTCGCTCGAGTGAGACTTCTTGCTCTCGAGCGAGCCTTGGGTGTTTGTCTCTTCGCTCAAGTGAGAACTCTTGTGCTCGAGCGTGCGTCTGCGTCTCTATGAAGACCTGAAGGGTGGTATTCTTCGCTCGAGCGAGCCTTCTTGCACTCGAGCGAGCGCCGTGTTGTTTGTTCCTTCGCTCGAGCGAGAACTCTTGTGCTCGAGTGTGCGTCTGCGTTGGTGGCAGGCTTGGCATTGTGCGCTCGAGCGAGGTATTATTGTGTCTGGTCGCTCGAGCGACAACTCCTTCGCTCAAGCGAGCCTCGCTTATATCAGTTCGCAGCAGCTTGATTTTTATCACTTTTTCATCTCTTTTTTTTTCATCCAAAACCCTAATCCAGCTGCCTCTCTCCCTAAACTCTCTATCTCTCTACAAATATACCTTGTTCTAGAGTTCTTCTATCCTACTTCCTTTGTAAAAGAGGTAGAGTGTCGCGTGGGCTATCTTTTGATCCGAAAAAGTTTCAATTTGGAGCATCTTGGGTTTCTCTGTTCATCTCCATTGAGCTTCTCTATTTGAGGTAGGGATAATCTACTCATTACTATGAGCTTTAACATAAATATTGGTCATTTTGTCTAAATGGTTGGTTTGGGTAAAGTTAGGGTTTTGAATTTGAAATAGTGAAAGAGGGGTTTTCTACTTTTGGGGTTCCATATGTATGTGATGTCTTGAAAATGGGGTGGTTTGTGTATAATGGAGGAAAATTTGGCCATTGGGTGCAATATTTGAGAAAAGGGGGAAAATGCCCTAATTTGAATTATATACATTATTTGTATGAATGATGAGATCAATGTGGACATATGAAATTGGTTTGAAAATCATGAAATTGGAGGAAATTGTGATTAATTGGTGTAGTTGGATTAATGAATCGCTCACCTATGGAAAATGTGATAAATTATCTGTTGAGAAATTTATTTATCTGTTTAGATATATCTATTTTGGGCTATCGGTGGAGGATAGCCATGATTGTTGTAGAAACTGCATGATGATTAGGTAAATTGAAACTAATCAATTGGAATATGTCATTGAATATGACGGTTGGATATAAACATGGAATATGTGATTTAATTGGTCATTGTATATGACAACGTGTTGAATAAATTGTATATGTATTGTTTGGGAGGAGATAGGGGATGTACTCCATTGTTTGGGAGGAGATAGGCGATGGACTCCATTGATAATTAAGTTGGCCAGAGTGTCCGGGGTGAAAGTCCCGAAATCATGTATATATTTGGGTGCCGGTTTCCTCGGACGTAGTTCTGTAAAATAGCAAGTGAATGAAGTGTATGAATCATGTTTATGATTGAAGTGTTGACAATATGAGTTGTAGTCTCATTTTGAAATGTTTAGATATCAATGAACTATGTCAATAGACTGATTTGGATAAATAACTGGAAATGGATTGAAATATGGATGTGAACGTTGATTGGTTATGGAAAGGATGTACGCTAGTTCATAAGTGTTAAACATTTATTAACTGCTAATGTTTTAGTTAATTCTCATACACTGTTTAGCATATATCTACTGGGCTTTGGCTTACCCTACTTGGGACACCATTTTTCAGGTACAGGGGACATGCCACCTCCAAGGTCTTAGCTTGGGAGGTTTAGGAGTTGAAGGCTCCGTTTTGTTGTTTTCATTTTATGATTAAATGTAAATCCAAGCCGAGGGCTTTCTATGTATAGAGTTAAAACTCTCCTTTTGCTGTAACCAAGTGATAGCTTGGAAAGATATAAGCCTGTAGGGCACTATTTTGTTGCTAACATGTAATATCATTTGTAAAGGAGACTCTGAAGAATGAAGATATAATGTTTCCTTTATGTTCATGAATCTCATGAATGAATGATTTATGTCTTTTGAGGGCGTTACACAAGTTGTCGTCGAATAAATGTTTATTATTGTACTACAGTTGCTGTTGTGAAAATCGTGATTGGGTTGGATAGTGGTGATTTTAGCAAGCCCAAACTCTGACACGTTGTTTTTTTTTTTTTTTTTTTTTGTATGTTGTACTTATGTTACATTTTCGATTGCAGGGGTTAACGTTGAGGCAAGCCGGTGGACACATTCATGTGAACGTCAATGGCAAGAAGCGTTGGGGTTGTCGTCAACCAGTAAACTTAGGGTGAACATGCCAGGGCGAGTCTTGTTCAAGCAACCGAGCATTGTAGCACGCACGGGTGGTGCTAGCAAGCGTCTGAAACCACGACTGAATTTTCGGTCTAACATTACTTGAATCATTAAAATGGTTTACGCAACTAATTAGAGGGAAGTGCACCTCACATATTTAAGGAAGACACCATTCTGGCTTTTGTTCGAATCTATACTAATTAATCAGCTTGACCACACCGAGTTCAGAAAGGGGGACGATCTAATTGTGCGTATCATTAGGTCGTGTAGGGTACGGGATGGTAAGTTTGTTATTGGGGGACGTGGTGTGGACTTCACGGATGAGGATGTGAAGTTACTATTTGGTTGCAAAATGGGGATACATTTCTCGATTTGACGCCACGGCTGAGACCAGAGTCCAATTTTGTCCAACGTAGGTGACCCAGGACTAGCCGCACTACTGCGAAATTGGTAAGGGACTTATTGGCAGAGGCAGCGGCGGGTGATATGCCATGTGACCATGAGGACACCCAAATTCCTCTGTCTGTACGTGCGTGGAAAATTATTTTTTGCAACATCCATCGAGACAATTAGTTGGACGTTCATCCGGTACATTGACAACATAGATGCGATGAAATTGTATGATATGTAGCACACTGATGTGTTCAGTTAGGGACTTCCATCGAACACCGGAGAAAGTGACTGGATGCGTAGTTGCTTTAACGGTAATTGTAATGTTAATATTTTGGTTTGGTGGATTTTTTTATTTGCCTGTTATTATGTTATGTGATATGAATTGGTTGGTGGTTACAATGATTTTTGTTTGGTTGTTACTTGTATTATAGTTTTGGTTATGTGAACACACAAGCATTATGAGAGCCAAATATGGGCATAAGTTTCCCAAATTCCTAAAATGGGACGTCGGTGAGGTGATACCAAGTTTGTGTGGTCTGAAACTATCCGGTCCAAACAAGTTTGAGGTACATATTTGTAGTTTGTCATGTTGCTTTTGAATTCGTTATGCGTTTTAGTTGGAACTATTACTGTTATGTGTGATGATGTTATTTCTGTGTTTATAGTGCTATTGTTTTGTGTAGGTGATTACGGAAAAGTTGGTTGTGAAGGAGCACGAGGTCTTACTATTGGAAGGGAATGGTGTGAGAGGGAATGGAGATGTGGTGTTGGTTGTCGACGATAGTGACAATTTGACTAGTGGAGGTGTATCCATGTTTGCAGATGTTGATGTAGTCAAAAATAATTACGGTTCTAACATTGGTGGTAGCGTAAAACCCAAAACAAGGGCATCAGGTTCGAATATTCAAGTCTGCCAACATGAAGGCCAATTTGGTGACAAGTTTGATGGACCAGGTGGTCAGTTTGAAAGGTGCGATGACGTTGGTCCATCTGCTGCTGGGTTTAGGATGGGGGACGAAAGGTAAAACAAAATTATAACGGAGTTGAAGAAAGAAGTTGCTCAATTGAAAAAGAAGAATGAGATGCAAGCAATTAATTTGGTGGAAGGTTTTGAGAGCATATTTAGGGTGAAAGATGATGAACAAAAAACTAGAGGCTGAGAATGCGGAGGTACGACGCACTGTTGCAGCCTTGAGAAGCAAATTGCTGAGCAAGCAGTGCACAGTGTAACACAACTTTTTAGTGGCGTTAAAGTCACCAAAAAGAGTGTAGATGTGCATGTTGTTGGCACTGTGATTGGCGAAGAAGTTGGACATGATACGAGCCCGACAGTTCGTGGAAACATCGTAATGGACGCCTCTCCCGTTGCTTATCTAGCCAGGGTAGACAACCACGCAACTGATGATGTAATGGTAGCAGGTGAGAATGATGTTATTGTTGTCAGTCCTTTGTTGGGTGGAAGGTGGCAGTCATGGAGATGGTATGAACTTGTTTGTACGTAAGATCAAAGGAAAAGTGAGGAAAAATCTAAAATTGCTGGAGTTCAAGTACCAAGAATTAAGGGGTAGAGCGCATATAGTGGACAACAAAACGAGTAATGTTGTGTCCGTTGGGGTTGGGTGTAGTGTGGAAGGAATGGAACATGAAGATGTGATTGATGTCGACACAATTGTGGATGGGAAAAAGATATTCACAAGGTTTGGAATAACGAATCGTAACACGGTGTGGAAGATGATGACCGAGCATGAGAAAGATGTGATAAGCACTGTCTATGATCGATACGGTGATAGATGAGTCTTTTTTTTTCTTTTTTTTCCTACAAGGTGTGTCAAACTCATTGCATTGGTAGTATATGTAGATTGTAATATTAAATGTTTTCACTTGTGCGTAGGACTATTATGTGGGTTGGATGTATTGATGAAAATGCTGTTTATTTTTTAGATGTTAGATCACTAGTGAGGCAATTAGGTGTCAGGGGTAATGTAAGTGATGCGTAATGTTTTCAGATTACCATTATTGTAAAAAGTTTACGTGTTTGTACTTGTGGAAAGGTGTGAGTGTTTGTCTTGTTTGGTTTGTGTCCATGTTTGTTGGCAGGTTATTGATGCGTTTACAAAGGTGTTGTCAGACGAGCATGATAGATTGAATGCGGGAAAAGATTTCCCAGAGAACTCTTATTTTTTCAGCAGCATATGCTGGGTACATTATTTTTTTGTTGGAACATGTTTGATAGTTTTTGCATGGCTTGTAGGTAATGTAATTTGATTTTGGTGTGTGTTGATGGGTTGATGTTCGCAGGACGTGGTGAAAGGGAACAACATGGAAACGAGGTTCAATTATTTGATGACTAATCTAAATGCTGGTAGGGGTGCACGTTACATGCATTTCACACTATGCCACCTTGGTCATTGGACGTTAGTGGTGTACGACATTGAGGACGGAAGTTGGAAGCACTATAATTCGATGAGGAATAGGTCTGGTACCGACGGTGCATATTATGCTGAGGCGGTCAAACTGGTAAGTTGATTTGAGTTGTGGTTAATTTGGACATATTGTTGTGTCAATTGACTTGCATGTGATGTATTCCCTTTGGATTCCTTGTTATTGTGTAGAAAAACATTGTGATGGACGTGCAGCGACAATCGATGGTTGCGTATGAGTTGGAACAATTGGTTGGTACACAAGATTTTGACATGGCGATGGAATCAATCACCGAGTGCCCACAGCAACGTCCGGAAACCTAAATGGAATATAATTGTTATTGAACAACAACTGAAGGTGTGGGTCATGTGAGATGTATATTATTAACAAAATTGGTTTGTGCTTTTTTGTTACAGCATGAATTGTGCGATAATTGGTAATGAGACAATATGTCAACCACGTGGAGGTGGGTTGCTCATTAGAAGGTGGTAACTGCAGTGTGTTACAAGCAAACAGGGTAAAGATGTTTATAAATGATCCTGTACGTAGGGTAGCGAGCAACGTGGAGAGACTGGTAAGGTGATGGTAGTTTAGTTTGTAATTAGTTACTATAGACAATGACTAGTTTCAATGATAATGTTAAGTTAGTACGTTTGAAAGAAGTCACATTGTTGAGTTGAGTACTATAATTTCCTATTTTTGAAGTGTTTATATGTTTTGTCAGTTGTAGTTGATGTTTGGTGTTGGATGCTGGTGTGAATGGTTTTTTGCATACATAATAAAAAGGTGCTATTTACGTTGAAGTGTATATGTGTGGTATACATAATGTTTTGCTCATATGATTTTTGTAACGTTCATGCATTGTTGCGGTTGAAGTTGTCGCGGTTGTTCATATGTTGGTGTTGATGTGAATGTTTTGTTGGAAATCATCACATGTTACATTGCGATTACAATTTCAATGATAGGTTGTTGTGTACTATTTCCCATTTGCTAATGATGATGTGAATGTGTTGTTGGAAGTCATGACCTGTTACAATGGGATTGCGGTTTTAGTGATAGGTTGTTGTGTACTTTGGTGGGTTGCCAATGTAGTTCGTTCAGTATTTATGTTAGTGCGCAAATGATTGTTGCAGGGGGGAGTGCATGTGTATTGATGTTAGCGTACTATATAGTAGTGAAGAACACAGGTTGTCGCGGGGGCCCACGTCGGTCCATTGGACCAACAAATAGTGGTAATCTTGTGTTGTCATTGTTGTCCTTAATGGTTAAAGTATGGAAGAATAATTGTTTGTACGTCCGTAAATGACAACTGTAACACGTAGGGGGTTACATTGGGGTGTTTGATTTTATTTGATGAAACTAGTTGAGGAATGGGTTTGTTTACATGTGTCTGAATTCGTGTAATGATGGGTATTCATTCAGAATTGGTGGTAGGAAATGTGTTTGGAAAACATGTAGTGCTACACATTATTGTGCATTTTAGTGTGTGACGATGGGGTGCTGTTATAGTGAATTAACGCAATGTCATTTGCATGGTAGAGATTGATTAACATTGCTGCCTTAATGCCAATCGTGGATGGCAAGTGTGTTATGGTACTACCAAGTATTTTGTGGTGAATACACTTGCTGTATTACATGAAGGAAAGCAGATATTAATAACTGAGTGTAACAATAATATAAAATGTTGTAAAACGGGGACGTATGTCTTCACACACGATTATTAGAAAGGAAACATGTAAATGTACTTATGCTAAGTAGCAAACGGTCGTGAGAGGAAGAAGTTTATTTAGCGCTTTTATAGCGCATTTTACTAGCTACGGGATTTGTGTAGATGTGTTTGACTGTGGTGACGTAGCTAAATTCGTTCCTTGCATTTTTTCTTGTTGTGATTCCCCATGCGTCCACATCTGCCGCATCTGATTTGCTGTACATGCTCTCCCCTTGACAGGAATCTCTTCTTCTTTGGCCTACTGGCTGGATGTTTCACGGCGGGAGCATTGATGATGTAGTCATATGGGTTGAACGGCGGTTCCTCGGCGATGGGTATTGGATAAATACTGGCGGCGTAAGTTGAACAATATACAAACACGTGGAAGTATGGTTCGACCAATGTGTTCAAATCCCAACCACTTTTCTGAACGGCGACCATGGCATGCGCGTATGGAAACCCATTGAGCTGCCATTTGAAACATGAACAGGTGCGGTGTTTGATATCAATAGTGACAGATGGGAAAGAGTGCACCTTGTAAACATCAACATTTGATTGGCTCACTTTCCATAACCTCCCTTCGTTGAATTTTTTTGAAGACGGGACTCCATTTTGGGACATATTGTGTCAGTCCATGTTTGGGATGCAACTCTACGTTTCACCATTTGCCGCATTAATTTGGCTCTGATGCTGTCAATCATTCTTGTGATTGGGAGGTTTCGCGCTTCCCAAACCCATTAGTTGAATGATTCTGTAGCATTTGAACACATCTCACCATAACGCCTCCCCCTGAAAATGAGTTGTACATGTTGGGAAATAAATATGACCATTACGATAATATATGGTGTACATATGGATTTTTATAAGCACATATGGAGCGTACCAGAAAAATGCATTTGCCCAATGTTGAGGATGTGCATTTGCTAGGAATTCCAATCCTACTGTTCGGCCTAATTTATGGAATTGTTCAACTTTGTGATTGAAAGCAATAATAGTTGGCGCATATGCACAATGTCGTGATTTGCTTACTAAACCAGTATGATCCATACTGTTTGTGTAATGCAGCTTGTCCCTCAGATTCTGTTGCAAATGTTGGAGGCAGAAAGCATGTTCTGCATTCGGGAATACGATGGGCATTGCTTCAAGCGATCCGAGATTCCGATCGGATATAAATGTGAGGGGTCTGTCACCATGCACCACCTGGGCGAGATGGCGAAGAAACCAAGCCCAGTTGGCGGTGTTCTCAGAGTCTACGACCGCATAAGATAAGGGGAATAAACCTGCAAAGCCGAAAAGAGTTTAGGGTTCATAGTATTATGTGACCACGGTTGGTTGCGTAAATATTGGCAATATGGGTGAATGACAGCAATAGAGATTATGCATGTGATAAGTTTGATTGCGTATGAATGTTGCATTGTCATTGTAGAAGTTGAATGAACTGACCTTGGTTGCCATCTTTCGCAGTGGCAGCAAGTAAGAACCCTTTGTAGCGACCTTTAAGGAACGTGGCGTCTAGGAAAAGCAATGGATGACAATAGGTGAACCCGTCGATGCATGCTTTGAATGATATGAAATAGCGCGTGAACCGGTGTGTGTGGTCATCGTATTCAATATTGATGTGGGTTCCGGGGTTGTGTTCCGTTGCTGCGTTACTATACCAACACAACTGGTCAAACAAAATAAAGTGTGCACCAAACAATTCTCCTCTTGCTTTTTCGACCCCTAGCCACGCCACATGGTAAGTGATGTCCAAGCCATAGTCTTGTTTCAAGTCCAATATAAGTTTGGTGGGACAGGTAAGTGGCCTATCTCGCACACGTTTGGTTATGATGTCTGCGACAAGATCAGAATTGACAAGTGGGTTTGTGGATGTATGGACAGCAACACCACAAATGTGTTCACTATTCCATTTACACAGGTAGAAAAATCCGTTGGCCTCCAATTTCCTTGCGTGTATAGCCCGCGTGCATTCCTTTGATTTTTTCATAGCACAAATAGTCGTAACCCAGATGGAGTCGTTTTTAACAAACTTGATATGGAACCCACATTTGACAGCGTATTTTTGTAAGACGTTGTGAAATTCGGAAGCACCGCCTTTGAAGTACTATCCAATGTGGGTAAATCCATTAGCCCATGGACCGAAAAGGAAAAGTTTCTCTTTGTGCGGACAAAATGATTGCAGTAGGTCGACTTCATCGTCCATTTGCTGACCTCATGGGTCCGCTCGAGCGGGGAAGTCTACGCTTGAGCGGGGACCCTGTTTTCTGAAATTTTGAAAAGACATTCTGAGTTTCATTTTCCGTCCTCTTTCACTTCTAAGTACTCTTAGGCATGCATTGAGCATTTTAATTGAGTTAAAAAGATAAGAATGAAGCCTAAAGAGGAAAATGTGAATTTAGAACGGATTGAATTGTTTGTGACCCTTTTGTGTTCATAGAATGTGTAGGGTCGAGCTCTAGGGCAAACCAACCAACTGATCACTGTGAGTAATATCTTAGCAAAGATATCTGAAATATGTTGTTGTCCAAATTACTTACTTCTATGTAAGTTTTATAAGTTCGTTGATTCGATTGGTGGACAATGTTGCTATGCAAATGAATGGGCCAGAGGCCAGTTTGATCTAAATGATAGAGTGAATGGGCCAGAGGCCGTTTTGACAAGAATGAATGGATGGGCCAGAGGTCGTTTTGACAAGAATGAATGGATGGGCCAGAGGTCGGTTTGACATGAATGAATGGGCCAGAGGCCGTTTTGACAAAAATGAATGGATGGCCTAGAGGCCGTTTTGACATAAATGAATGGGCCAGAGGCCGTTTTGACATGAATGAATGGGCCAAAGGCCGTTTTGACACGAATGAATGAATGGGCCAGAGGCCATTTCGACATGAATAAATGAATGGGCCAAAGGTCAGTTTGATACGAATAAATGGATGGGCCAAAGGCCAGTTTGACATAAATGAAAATATGAATTGGGCCCAAGGCCGTTTGAAGCATGTTGTTCTACATACCGTTTGTATAACTCCTTTATTTGATATTATTCACTGGGGTTTCGCTCACGTTCATTCATGTGTTTGTAGGTGAGCCAAGAGAAGTCCAAACCCAGCCCCAGTGAAGTCTGTGAGGAACAACAAAGGTTTTGAAGAGTCAGCCCTTGCGTCTCACGCACGAGACCCGTCTTCGCCTTTTTGTCATCCTGTTTTATTTTGTCATGAGGGCGAAGTCTTTGAATATGTTGTATATAGTTTTCTTGGGTTAACTTAGACTTATATGATCCTGTATGTACAGAACCTTGTGTAGTACATATTTTGTTGTGAGTTATTAATATGCATATGTATGGTTTGTTATGATGTGCCATGTAAGCACAGCTCTATGGACAAAGTTTTAAACTGCTTCCGTTTGGCCCCTATTAACTCTGTTAACATACATTTGGTTTGGTTTGAGGCCGTAGGTAATCTCATGATTACTGGCCGGTTATGTCCTCAACCCACGGGGGCAGGTTCGGGTCATGGCAGAGTGGTATCAGAGCACGAGTTGATAACTCACACACTTGTCCAAAAGAGCAATAAGCGTCTAGAAAAAATCTAGGATGCATTCATGTGATAAGTATGAATTTGGAAGCATCGAGAATATGCCTAACTGTTTTGATATAAACGATTATGTGCTATAAGTTTGTAAATTGCTTGCATTGCAATTGTTTGAATATGTGTGCTTTCTAGTATATGCATACTTGTGTATCTTTTGTATAAAGTATAATGTAAGTTTGATAAGATGGTGAGAACAAGAGGTGATGAGATAGAGGAGTTCTCTACTGCCAGAATAGACAGAATGGAAAGATTGATTCAGGAAATGGTAGAAACGTTGAGGCAACAACAGGAGTGGCAACAACAGTGGCAACAACCACACTCTCCACCTCCACCTCTGGCACCTCCTGTGCCAGATAATCAGAATGACGATCGGATAATAGCACTCACCAAAGAATTTAAGAAAATGAAACCACCACAGTTCCACGGGGGACTAGATCCGTTGAAAGCCGAAGCATGGGTCCTCGACATTGAGAAACTATTTGAAGTATTCCCGTGTTCAGGGACACAGAAAGTACTTCTAGCCACTTTTATGCTAGAAGACGAGGCAAGAAGATGGTGGATGTTAATGTGAGAAAATCATAAAGATGTTGACTGGGTGAAATTTCTGTAGATTTTCTACGACAAGTACTTCCCACAGTGTGTTCGGGATAGGAAAATAGTAGAGTTCATGGAACTTAGGCAAGACAGCATGACTGTAGCTGAGTATGAGGCCAAATTCACTGAATTGGCCAGGTTTGCACCACATGTAATTAATAGTGACTATAAGAAGGTGTGACATTTTGAAGGTGGACTTCGAAGTGACATTTTAGAAAGAGTGAATGTCTTGAAGCTGGAGACCTACATTGGGGTGCTAGACAGGGCCATCATATCAGCGGCTAACATAGCTAGACAGACTAAGTCAACAACTGACTGGAAAAGTAACAAAAGGCAAGGCTTCTTCCCAAAGAAGAAATTTTCGAAAAAGCAAAATACGGGCTCCTCAAATACTTCAAATTCTTCCCGAGACACAACTCCCATGTGCAATATTTGTAGCAAAAATCACCATGGAGTTTGTTACCGTGTGTCAGGAGCCTGTTTCAAATGTGGGAAACAAGGGCATATGGCCCGAGATTGTAATCAGAATGGTGGAAAGCTAGCTGCTAGCTCAACTGCATCGATCCCGAAGCTGGGCAATACCTTGAAGTCTGCTACCACCGGGGGTACCGTGAGACAGGGGAGAGTTTTTGTGCTTGTTCCGGGTGATACACAGAATTCCAACGCAGTTGTCTCAGGTACCATTTCTATATGTAATCAGGATGCCTTTGTGGTAATTGACTCTGGATCAACACACTCGTTTGTAACATGTGCATTTGCATCTAGACTGAATAGACCTTTAGAATTACTGCCATATCTGCTATGTGTGTCTGCTTCATCTGGAGAATCTGTATTGTGTGAATCTATATACCGGTTTTGTGATATGCGTGTTGATGATGCTATCCTATATGTAGATTTGTTACCCTTGAACTTTAGGCATTTCGATGTAATTCTGGGCATGGATTGGTTGACCAAATATTGTGCCACCATTGATTGTGTGACAAAACGAGTTGTATTTAAACCACCAAAACATAAGGAAATTGTGTTTGTGGGTAATGGGGTAGTGCCTTGACCTTATTTGATATCTGCAATGAAAGCATGTAAACTGATCAGGAAAGGGTGCCAGGGTTATTTGTGCTATGTGTTGTCTGAACAATCTGTGAATGTTGAATTGAATGATATCCCTATTGTTAGAGAATTTCCAGATGTGTTTCCAAATGAATTACCAAGGGAATTGGTAGATAGGGAGATAGAGTTTACTATTGAAACTGTGCCAGACACCCAACCCATTTTTAAAACTCCCTACAGAATGGCTACTGCCGAAATGAAAGAATTGAAATAACAGTTGCAAGACCTGCTTGACAAGGGGTTTATTCGACCTAGCACTTCGCCTTGGGGTGCACCAGTATTATTTGTGAAAAAGAAGGATGAAACCCTACGCCTGTGTATCGATTATCGGGAATTGAACAAGGTAACAATAAAAAACAAATATCCCCTACCCCATATTGATGACTTATTTGACCAGTTGCAGGGATCATAGGTGTTTTCTAAGATTGATTTGAGGTTTGGGTATCATCAGTTAAAAGTTAAGGCAGAAGATGTTGAGAAAACCGCATTCAGAACGAGGTATGGACATTTTGAGTTTCTTGTTATGCCATTTAGAGTGACTAATGCTCCAGCAACATTTATGGACATAATGAACCGAATTTTTAAAACCTACCTTGATGAATTCGTTGTGGTTTTTATTGATGACATTTTGATATATTCTAAGGATAGACTTGAACATGAACATCATTTGAGAGCTGTCCTACAAATACTTCGGGAAAGGAAATTATTTTCTAAGCTAAAGAAATGTAAGTTTTGGTTGGATGAAGTTGTTTTCTTAGGGCATGTTACCAACAAAGAAAGGATTTCAGTGGACCCACAGAAAATAGAAGCAATTGTGAATTGGCCCACACCGACGAATGTAACAGAGGTCCGTAGTTTCATGGGCTTGGTCGGGTACTACAGGAGGTTTGTGAACGACTTTTCGAAATTAGCTGTGCCTCTTACCCAATTGACACAAAAAGGGCAACCATTTGAATGGAACGACGAAAGAGAAGCTGCCTTTCATGAACTGAAAACAAGATTGACCACTACACCAATTTTGACACTACCTTCAGGTACGGAGAATTTTGTAATTTTCAATGATGCGTCTTATAAAGGTTTGGGTTGTGTGTTAATGTAGAACCGAAAGGTTATTACTTATGCCTCCCGACAGTTGAGGCCACACGAGAGGAATTATCCAACACATGACCTAGAATTGGCCGCAGTTGTTTTTGCTTTGAAAATCTGGCGGCATTATCTGTATGGAGCAAAGTGTGAAGTCTACACAGATCACAAAAGTCTGAAATACTTCTTCACGTAGAAGGAGTTGAATATGTAACAGAGGAGATGGCTGGAACTGATAAAGGATTATGATTTAGAGATTCAGTATCACCCCGGGAAAGCTAACACAGTTGCTGATGCCTTGAGCAAAAAATTAACAGGGAGTATGGCTTGTTTGCTTACTGAATAGAAAGAGATCTTGCAAGATTTTGAGAAGTCTGAAATTGAAGTGGTAATGTGTGAACAGGGCGGATTGATAGCCGCTATTACAGCCAAGCCGGCAATCATTGATGAAATCAAACAAAAACAAAAAGAGGATGAATTCCGTAAGAAGGTGATAGATGAATTTGAGACAAGTCCGAAAGCAGAATTTGGTGTTGTAAATGAAGTGTTGAGATTTCGAAACCGAATGTAGGTCCCAGACATTCCGGAACTAAAGAAGAGGGTTTTAGATAAAGCCCACAAATCAGCGCTTGCTATGCATCCGGGTAATAATAAAATGTATCGGGATTTGAAACAGACCTATTGGTGGCCTAAGATGAAGAAAGAGATTGCAGAATATGTGTCCAAATGTCTTCAGTGTCAGTAAGTTAAAGCCGAACATCAGAAACCAGGCGGTCTACTGCAACCTCTCTTTATTCCTGAATGGAAGTGGGAGCATGTGACTGTGGATTTTGTTGTTGGCCTACCTCGGACTTCTCGAGGTATGGATTCTATTTGGGTTGTAGTTGATAGACTGACTAAATCTGTACATTTTTTGCCTGTCAAAACTACATTTAATGCTTATAGATTGACTACTATTTATGTTGATGAGATCGTCCGTTTACACGGAGTTCTGGTATCTATTGTGTCGATAGAGATCCGAAATTTGTATCTAGATTGTGGAAGAGTTTGCAGGAAGCTATAGGGACGGAACTAAGGTTCAGTACTGCATTCCACCCACAGACAGATGGGCAATTAGAACGAACAATACAGATTTTGGAAGATATGCTTCGGATGTGTGCTTTGGATTTTCAAGGGAGTTGGGAAGACTATTTGCCACTTGCGGAATTTGCTTATAATAACAGCTTCCACTCCAGCATCGGTATGGCACCATATGAGGCTTTGTATGGTAGAAGGTGTAGATCACCGAATTGTTGGACAGAGGTCGGGGATTGAGCTTTACTTGGGCCTGAAATTGTGCAAGATACTTCTGAGAAAATCAAAACTATTCGGCAAAGGCTCAAAACAGCTCAGGACCAAAAAAAGAACTATGCAGACGTTCGAAGAAGACCTCTTGAGTATAAGGTCGGTGACCACGTGTTCATTCGTGTGTCCCCAATGAAAGGCCAAGTCAGGTTTGGAAAGAAGGGCAAGTTGTCGCCCCGTTACATTGGGCCGTTTCAGATTCTGGAAAGGCTTGGTCCAGTTGCTTATAGAGTTGCTTTGCCACCAAGATTCGAACAAATCTGTAATGTGTTTCACGTGTCAATGTTGAGGGGTTACCTCCGAGACCCGTTTCATGTGATTGATTATCACTGGGTAGCTATTGATGAAAATATGGAATACGCCGAATGGCCAGAACGAATCGTTGACCGACAAGTGAAACAACTGAGAAGCAAGTCCATCCCAATGGTGAAAGTGGAATGGAAAGAACACTATGGGACGGATGCCACGTGGGAAAAGGAGGATGAAATGCGACTACGCTATCTACATTTGTTTCCCGACGAAGGTAAATTAAGTTTGGAGGACCAAACTTCCTAAATTGGGGAAGACTGTAATATCCTTGTTCTGTAGTATGCTAATTGGTCCTTAACATGAATATGATTATGTGTTTGATATGATTTTGTGTGCCATTATGTGAAAATATGTGGTTTTGAATTTCTATCTGTTCACCGTAGGAATATCTGTTTGATTGTCTGCTTTGGAAATTAAATTGAAGGCCCTATCGGCCACCGAAACCGAAATTGGTCGCGCCATTGTGATTGGCATAATTTTTAGAGCCTACGGTAAAGTTTAATTGAAAAATTGATTCGGACCAGATTAAATTGATTAAATTGATGAATTAGTGGCCAATTATTTATTATTAATAAATTAGAATTAGTGGGGCTTTATATAAAGGGCCATATACACTCTCATGGTTTCTTTTTGAGCTCAAAATCTGAGATATACATTTGAGAGGGTAAGAAGGCCAGCTATAGAGAGAGAGAGAAGGGAGAATTGTGCAATTTTGGCCTTGAAGCTTGATAACTTTGAAGCTATACTCAAGAATTCGCTATTGATTGGAGAAATTGAGCCTCTAGGTAGGTAATTGATCTTGAATTCAAGTTTGAATAATGGTCAAGAACATGGATTTAATTCATTATAAGGAAATTGAGTTGATTTTGTTGTATTTGAAGTCATGGAATGCATGCATGTGCGTGATAGCCATGAATCTGTATAGTTGAGCATGAAAAATATGATCCATGTAGAATTGTGGCTAGAATCCAATGTTGTGACCACGATTTGTACAATTTGAGTTGAAATGGAAGTTATGTCTCACATGCATGTACCATTTATAAGAAGTATGAGCTTGAATGCATGAAATTGTTATGTTGAAAGTGAATTTGGTGTAGATTGGGATATGCTTGTGATTAATTTGTGAAATTGAGCTCCATTGTGTTGTAATTTGGTGTTGGTACCATGTTAGTATATGATTATGTGAAGTTTGAGCCAAAAGCATGCATCTAGAACCATTGAATGTCAAATTGGACCTCAAAAACATGTTCTTAAAAACGTAGAAAATTTTGCTGAGGTGAAGAAATGCAAAAAAGTCAACAAGCCCAGGCAATTCATGATGAAAATCTCATTCGTAGAAATTGAGAACCTTGCCTGTCATTGCACGTAACTCTTGAATGACGGTTACCTTTCTCTTGAAATTATCATCTTTCTGTTGAATAGCAGTTACATTTAAAGAGAAAGGTAGCCGTCATTCAGGAGTTGCGGGCTGTCTGGACTTTATTGAGCGAGTTCATGAAATGTGTACTTTCATTTGTGGGAGTATGACCTTCATCCAGAATGAGAATGGATGGGTACGTTAGTAATATTTGTAGGCAGGCAGTGGCAGTCTTGTTTGTTTCATTGTCACATACAATTGAAGAAACTTGCTTGTATGCCCGGAAAAGTATTCTTCTCTGATCTGCCCACTATCTGAGCACCCGAAGGTGCTGTGCTCGATTATCTGCTTTTACATAGTAGACGTCATATAGCGAAATGTCCTTAACTTGCCATGTGAAGAACTCTTTCTTTCATGTAGCCAGAATGCCTCTTGGCAGCACCACCAGTGGTCTAGCATGGGGATACTTGGCCAGAAAACTCCGCATAAAAGTAATTGTCATCAAAGTTTTTCGAGACCCTAGAGCGTAGGCCAGGATACAACCACCTCGATTCTCTACAACCAAGTTGGTCAGTAGGAAATTGAAGCCCTCAACTTGATGGGGTTTCATCTGGTTTTTGTGCCTGGGATGAGCACCAATTTCAGTGACAGCAGAATCCTGTCCAGATAGTTTAACCCCGTCATGAAATAGTTCAGTTGCTTCCTTGTCCTTTGTAGTCGGGCCTTCATAAAATTATGTGCGTGTAGTCCTTTAGCTTTAAATCAAAAACAAAATGAAGTCCTTCCTCTTCAATTTTTGGGAAATTATGCATTTATTGCTTGTACACATAATTATTTCAATTGTAAGCTGTGTGAACTAAATGCAAAATTTTGATGTGTGTCCTTTCTTTTGAGCTTTTCAAAATCTGTTTATGTGTTGGGAAATTATGCGTTTTGTTGTCTGTGTTTACGCAAAATTTTCAGGTTAACAGCCATACGTTGAAGCCGTTTCTTTGTGTTCTTGTAAATATTGATTGAAATACTTTGCAGGAATTGTCATCATTGCATCTGATGGATATTAGTTACCACGCACCAACAATGTTAGTTTTCTCCTTCAAGACTTGCTACCAGTTGGTTTCGTAAATATGTTTGTAAACAAATGAAATCCATCACCAAGGAATACACTGAATTTTTGTTGGGGTCAATTCTTACAACAGCCCATGTACTTTTGTCTTTGTGTCATTTGTTTTGCACAAATTTTGAATGGCCTTGCTTTGCATCGTCAATTATGAACTTTTGTTTCAATTACGTCTATTTGATTACAACTCTTCACTGTTTTCTATCAAAAAATATGTATATACGTGGTAGGTCTGATAAGTCACAAAAATGAGCCTAAACAAAGCCATAAAGAAGTAAAAACACATGCTCATTTGGTTGGCCATCAACACTAGCAAGCAAGACAAGAGGAGAGGGGACCACCCTCTCCTATTTGGGCCCTCAAAACAGGGTTTTTACCACTAAAAATCCTCTGGATTTCAGTGGTTCTAATGCTAAAAAGAAGTTGTTTGAAATGTTTGAAAGTTAGCTCACAAGGCCTTACAAGCCAATGAGCAAAAGGGAGGACAACCCCCTAGCCAACCAAGGCACAAACCAAGACTTTTAGGATTGAAAAACAGAGGAAAAATAGAGGTTTTTTTAGTTCAACACCACCCCAAAAAACAGCCCCAAAGTAGTTGAAAACCATGGCAAAGCTAGTATGCAAAACAAGCTAAAAGGGGTGAGTGATTACCTTTGGTGCACAGCAGCAAAATGGCCTCTTTCTTGGCTCAAATGACCTTCTATCAGCCCAAAAATAAGCTCCAAGGGACCTCAGCCCATAGATATGCAACCTTGATGAAGGATACCTAGGCAAACTAGAAGTATTTCTCTACTTCTATGCAGAAAAGGGTAAAAGAGAGAGCAAACTAGAGAGAGAGGCAGAGATTTAGCTCTGAAAATTGTAGAGAGAGGATTTTTTAGTGAGAGAAGCTCTCAAACTTGTTCAAGAAGTTCTAACCCTCCAAAAATATGAGATATAGGTTCATATATAGAAATTCAAGAGCTTTTGGTCGAAAATATCTGAGTTGGGACAGCTGGAGCTTGCTGGAAATAGCTGGAGATGAAATATCTTCAAAAAAATCTAAATTTGCGTCACTCTTGGCCGATCGGCCATCTTTAGTGCCGATCTGCTACTTGTGATGGCCGATCTGCTACTTTTTTGGCCAACTGCACATATTTGTGGCCGATAGCAAATTCTGCTCTGCAGGTCCAACTTCAACCAGGCATAACTCCTTCATATGGACTCCTTTTCAGGTCATTCTTGTGTTCAAATTGAAGTCCCGGAAGTAAGATTTCCAATGGTGGCAGCCTTGAATCAAAATTCCAACTATGCAAAAAGTTATGCTTGTTTTGGTGAAGCCGCTTAGTTTCAATCCTACCCAGATTGATGCCCAACTTCAACCAACCATATCTTCCCAATCCGGACTTGGCTTTAGGAGATTCTTGAGTGTAAAATGAAGCCCCAAAAGTCTTCTTTCCAACGGTGGTGCCCTCATAGCTTAAATCCAAGTGCATAGATAGATAAGCCTGATTTAGCGAGGACCACTCGACTCTCTCTTAGCGATTCATACCCAACTTCTTCCTCAGCTAGGTTTCTTCCCTCTTCTCCTCTTTTCTTCAACTCCAAACCCCTAAACAAGGTGTTTTCAAAGATTTTTCAAAGATTTCAACTCTCTTTCATGCATTTCCACTTTGTCTTTGCTCGGTTTACCAAAAAGCGCAATATTTGACAAAATGCGAGCCTCGGAACATCGTAGAAACTTCTTTTCAAAAATATTTTGAAAGAGAGGGTTTTAAGGTCTAAAAACCATTCAAAATAGCTTTGGTCCAAAATGGGGTGTGAGGTTAGGATTTGACTCTCCTCTTGCCGAAGAAATCGAACCTTTGCCCTGCACATCTTTCATCACCAAGTAAACCATCAGTAGTGCCCAAGTCTAAAGGGCGGTGAAAAATGTGGTGTCTATAGTTGCCCCTCTTTGACAGAGCTTGAAAGTCATGAAATGACGTGAGTGAATGTCAAAGCCCAGAGACGACCCATTTTTGACAAGGCCGAAGACTTGGACAAACAAGCAAAATACAGATAAATAAATGGTTGCGCCCGCGGGCTGCCTACGTATCCCTTTGCAAGGAATCAAACCAGCGTAGTTCAGGGGCAGGATGCAAAATGATATGCAATATTACAAAACAATGCAATGACATACAATGTAATGAAACAATGCAAATGATACGCAATGTAATTGAAAAATCAAACCACAAGCAGTGCAAATCCACACAAATACCATAAAGGGGTGAAGATGCAAAATCAAACTACGTCTGACATAGAAAAGGTGCTGGAGCATTCCAACCACAATTCTCTTTAATGGGATAGGTGCATGCACATACAGAACTATGTGTTTCGCAGAAAGAAAACAAGATACAAGTAATTGAGTGGCATGATATAAGTGAGGAATGTTCTGCTAAGGAAAGATCGTGAGCCTAAATGTTGAATGCAAGAAAACAAAGTACAATGCAATGGGTGCAATGGATGCAATGGATGAAGTGAATAGGGCACACGGCCAAACCATATTTTTCCTAACAAAGGCATGGACACAAAACAGACCACGTCTAACACAGAAAAGGTGCCGACACCCTCAGACCACAATTCTCTTAGTGGAATAGGCACGTACACATTATCACAGAACCATACTTCAATGCAGGAAATGTTTGAGCACATGCCAAACCAAGCTTAACATAGAAAGGATGCAGGCGATAAAATTGTATAATGCAATAGATCTAACAGATAGTACAATAGATGCAAAAAGGTGACATACTCCAACCACGCTAGAATCGTGAGAGAAGGAAAAACAAATCCCAAACACGCCGAAATCGTGTGAGGAAAGGAACACTTAAACCACGCTAAAATCGTGAGAAGAGGTCCGAAAACAAACCGCCCACGTGCGCGCACGACGCAACCTGAGATAAATTCCAAACACGCTGAAATTGTGTGAGGAAAGGGACACTCAAACTACGTTGAAATCATGAGAAGAGGTCTGAAAACAAACTGCCCAGGTGCGCGCATGACGCAACCTGAGATAAATTCCAAACACGCTGAAATCGTGTGAGGAAAAGAACACTCTAACCACGTCGAAATCATGAGAAGAGGTCCGAAAACAACTGCCCAGGTGCGCGCACAACACAACCTGAGATAAATTCCAAACACGCTGAAATCGTGTGAGGAAAAGAACACTCTAACCACGCCGAAACTGTGAGAAGAGGTCCGAAAACAACCACCCAGGTGCGCGTACTACGCAACCTGAGATGAATTCCAAACACGCTGAAATCGCGTGAGGAAAAGAATACTCTAACCACACTAAAATCGTGAGAAGAGGTCCGAAAACAAACCGCCCAGGTGCGCGCACGACACAACCTGAGATGCATTCCAAACACACTGAAATCGTGTGAGGAAGGACAGACTCTAACCACGCTGAACTCGCTAGAAGAGGAAAGGCAAATTCTAAACACGCTGAAATCATGTGAGGAAGGACAGACTCTAACCACGCTGAACTCGTGAGAAGAGGAAAGGCAAATTCCAAACACGCTGAAATCGTGTGAGGAATGACAAACTCTAACCGCGCTGAACTCGTGAGAAGAGGAAAGGAAACAACTCGGGAGCGCGTTCCACGCATCCTAAGCTAAGTCCCGAGGGATAACGATCTTAAACGCTGCTCAGCGTAAAAGGATAAACGATACAAGATAACACAAGATGCAAATAAATGCAAAGTGCGATGATGTGATACATGTTACAAGCAATGTAGAGCATGATGTTTAGGGAATGCAATAAACAAACAAAGCGGCGCTTCAAAAAGCACCTCATGGGGCGAGTGGCAATGAACCGCTCTACTCTAATGGGGATCTTCCCTTGTGTTCTTCGAACACTTACCTTCAACTCACAGTAAAAGGGACCTGAAATGTTGACAAGGGACAACCTCTGCATGTAGAAACCACAAATGCTGTTTTTCCTTCCTGATCACATTCACAACTTTCCCTATTCTCCAACGGGGTGACAAACTAGGTTGGTTCAGTATCCTGAATTGAGGCGCACGCATGCTATCTCGATCTATGGGGCTGCCATACAGATTTCAAGCTGAGGATACACCCCCAGGTATTTAAACTAGACTTTAATCCCAAAAATTCCAAACCTTTGTGTTCTAGGCATCAGCCATTCGAACTCTAGTTTCCATCGTCACAGTTGATCTTTTAGGAACTCATTGCAAACACAACCAAGATGCCTCTGGCAGTGACTGGTATTCGGGAGAGCACTTCTGATCGCCATTCTGGCTTGAAGCAGACTTGAGCTTGAGCTTGAGGTAGAGGCACACTCATACTTCGGAGCATTGACAAGGCCCTGAAGAGGTACATCCGGAGTACAATCACGGAATTTTTTGAAGTTGAAACACACTTAGATGCTACAAATTTTCTCTCTTTTCTTTTGCTTTGTAGTCTGGAACCCATGTAGCTTCAGATAGGTCCTGGTTTTACTATTTTCACATGACCTGGGTTGAACCCTGCGGTTTTATAAAAGAACAAATCCTGTTTTGCACATATGTGGAGAACGGCACAGCACTCTGAGCGGAAAACGATTTTTTTTTGAAATTGAGAATGAGAATAAGTTTTCAACTGGGTATTGAGCCTACGACTGAACACAGCGCACCACGACTCAAGAAAGGAAAACAAAGGCAAAACAACCTAAACACAAACATAGGCACTCGAAACGACTCAAAACAAGAATCGAGACAAACAAAAACACACACACAACACTCAGATATGTACCACCAGTGAGAGACTTCTCAGTTCACAAGGAGCATGTTTCTTCGGGTAGTGCTTCCCAACCCTTCTCATCTGTGATTCTCACATCACTCTGGCACTCAATCTCTTTTTCTTTGAAAAGCCATTTTCTCACTTTTCTCTTCACGCACATCTCTCTATTCTTCAATCTCTCTTCTTTTTTTATCCCTTCCCTGGGTGGTTGGTGGATAAGTAGGAAGTTGCGGGCTCTTGCCCCTAGCATTCTACCATATTCTCATTCTTTTGCTCACAACAGTGAACTTTCCCACAGAGGGGTTGTGCTAAGACTGCGTGTGCAGCAGATTTGCAACTGACATCGGTTGATGATGCCCTTGGCCAGTTCAGATGTGACTAGACCTTCTCGGATAAGGGAGTGGAATATGCTCCTCCATTCCAGTTCGTGCTTCGCACTCGACTTGATACCTCGATGCTTGGAGGATATGAGAGCTTTTAGCTTTCTGCTGTTAGCTTTAGTGGTGCCTTTTTCTGGCAAGTATGTTGACAATGGGGAAAAGACAGAACACCTGACTCAACTGTGCCCCTAGTTCATCATTTTGACCTTTTTTTTATTTTTTTATTTTTGAGCTTCTGTTAAAACAATTTTACTCAATATGAGAGTTAGATTAACATGCTTGTTCGATTTTCTGATTTAAAATTATGCAAGTTAGGTTATGAGCACTGAAAATTTTCCTTTTTCGGGTCCAAGAAATGGTCCAGTTTTGGAAAAATGGAACAAATTTTTGAGAAGATTAGTCAACTTCATTAAAAATTCTCAAAACTTGTTTTTACAAACGGCCACTACTCGACCAGCACAGAATTTACTCTTGAGATGCACAACCTCAGATCCAAAACAATGGAAAATTGCCCCTTGTCTGAATGGCACCACAGCGCACTGTAATCAATCCTCAAAGTGACGATCACAATCGAACTCTCGGATACAGAGAACCATTACATGGACACAGTCGATTTGGAAGTGTTTATGGCTAGACTTCAGAATGAAGTTGCCTACGTATCCCAAACATGGTAATCAAGCCTGACGTAGTTCCGGGTTAAGGTACACTTGGGTATTAACCTCTCCTTTTACGCCCTAACTTTTGCTAAGGCCGCCCTTCTGAGTTTTCAACCTTGCGAGCTATGTTCTTCTTTTCTTTTCAATTCTTTTCTTCTTTTTTCATCTTTTCATTTCCTTTTCTTTTCATCTCTTTTTCTTTTCATCTTTTTTTTTCTTTTTTCATTTGCTCTAACTTTTTCCTGGGTTGCCCTTCCGAGTTTTCGGCCCAGTGAGCCTCTCAAGGGTAAAAGATGTGTAACTTGGTCCATGTTGAATGGTTTTGAGATCTTGAAGCCATCTGAATCCAGGAGAATGGCTACTATTCGCTGATGATGTAAAAGTCCATTCAATAGGGGCTGAATTTGCCCCTAGTGTTGTGGATAAGAACTTGGTTGTTCTTCAGCAATACTTTCTTCTTTCCTCCCTTCTGGGAGTCGGCATTCTTGCCGATCTTCGTTAGCTTGAGAAATGTCCCAATTTTTGACTCTTCGAGCACATATGACGTTTTTTGCCCCTAGTTCAAGGGCTGCTTCTTATCCAGCTTTGCAAGCTTTCTTTGATCAATCTGATCTCCTGGATCTGACTTGTCGCCTTTAGTTCAAGGGTCATCTCCAAATCTGGCCTGGAAGGCCTCCTTTGATGTCATACGACTTGATTGCCCCTAGTTCATGGGCTGCTTCAAATCTGGCTATGCAAGCCTCACATTGTGGTTGACCGTTGAACATTTTGAATCCAAGTTCAAGGTTTGAAAGCAAAAGAGGTCGAGTCTCGAGGCTGAGAGCGATCCTAGGCTGCACAATCTTAAGAGCGATTCCACATAGGTCTTCGCAGGATCACGCAAAACATTTTTTTTTTTTGAAATCTTTTAAGAAAGTGACTAGTCGCTCGTGCTGAAGACAATGTAGAACCAATTTGGATCAAGCCAGGATCCTTCCCAGTACTCACATTAACAAACATGATTTCATTCATTAAGGGCCTAGCACGCCTCTTTTTCTCTCAATTGATCAAATTTTTGCAAATCTCAAGGAATTCCTCCCTCTTGGTTTTCAACACAGTATTCAAAAAGTTTTGAAAAACTTAGGCCAATGCAACGATTTCAAGGCACAGAAAAGTAAGTGAAAAGCACCGCCGTTTCATTCAAATTTGCTGGCACAACTGGCTCAAGGTAGAAACAAACTCAAGAGTGTGAAAATCACTGCTGTTTCATTCAAATCTGTTGGCACAACTGGCTCCAAGGTAGAAAAAAGACTCAAAAGAGTGTAAAACACAAACACAAAACAAGAAAGTGATGTCCAAGGTAACACCCCTGAAAGCACCCGACTCTAACAAAACAGAACTGACTTGATACAACAAGACAGGCTCAACTGACTCAGTACAAAAAAAGACTGACTCAATACAACACAACAGAACTGACTCAATACCCAAGTCAGAAAGCACAAAAACTAGTATTCACACATTGCTCAAAATAGTGCGTGCCATTCCCATGTTTGGAGTAACTGAGTGCCATCCGCAGGTGGTTCATCCCCCGATCAAATAATCACATTATCCCCCAAGTTTGCTAATCCAGTGCCGATAGACTTTGCAGAGCCTGGTGCAACGATGACCTTGTTATCAATCAAATCTTGTATTTCGTGGCGAAGACGAAAACACATGACAATGTCATGGCCGGCTTGTTGATAGAAGGAACAGTACTTGGCCGGATCATGCGAGAGAGGGAGGTTATTTGTTAGTGGCCACGACTCTAGGGGTTTGAGATGGCCTTGTCCTATAAGGATTTGGAGAGCTGTGGACAAAGCCACGTAGAGGAGATTGAAGACCCTCTGGCCTCGGGGTGGGTACTTCGAGGTTTGTGGATTTTTACTGGATGCACCAGCAAAAGGATTGGTAGGCGCTGACTGGGTTCGCTGATCTCTTCCTGGTGCAGGATTAGAGCTGAAAAGAACGTTTCTGGTACAACGGCCCTTCTCCCGGCTTGCCCCTTGATTCAAAGTGCTCTCATCCTGAGTGGCAAAAGTGTCATCCACAGTTTTTGCAACAACTGCAAGCACTTGCTGTTTGTTCAGCCCCTCAGCTTTCAAAGCCTCAACAGCCCACTAAAGGTGTTCATGGGGACCAATGCCTGCCCCTACCTTGTTCTTACCATTGTTCTCAGACCTGGACCGGACCGGCCGGTCGGACCGGTTGAACCGGGCCTTGTTCTGGTCTGGTCAACCCGGAACAACTGCAAGCACTTGCTGTTTGTTCAGCCCCTCAGCTTTCAAAGCCTCAACAGCCCACTAAAGGTGTTCATGGGGACCAATGCCTGCCCCTACCTTGTTCTTACCATTGTTCTCAGACCTGGACCGGATCGGCCGGTCGGACCGGTTGAACTGGGAACCGGGCCTTGTTCCGGTCTGGTCAACCCCCTAAACCCGAATTGGGGCCAAAACCAGGAAAAACCGGTGACCCACTGGTCGAACCGGTAAAACCGGTGACTCAGTGGTCGAACCGGCCAAAACCGGTCCTCTTTTTTTTTTTTTTTTTTTGGGTTTTACTTTTTTTTTTATTTTCTTTCTTTCTTTTCTTTCTTTCTTTCTTATATATATATATAAATATATTTCAAAATTTTGACTAAAAATTCTTATTTCATGAGTCTCCTCTCATAAGGAAGAGTCTCATTGAAACTTGAAAGCTTGAGGAGATTATGAAAGTCTATTCCTATTTATAGGAAAAGATTTTTCAAAGAGAACCTACAAAATTCTATGTGGGATTCAATCAAATTATTTGAAACATATTAATTGGAGGGGGAGTTGAAAATTTCATTTCCCTCCAAAATTAAATCTAGCAATCAATCAATTTATTTGGAGGGAATGTTTAAAAAATTTAATTTCTTTGAAATAAGTGACTTTTTTTTTATCAATTATGACTTTATTAAATATTATTAATAAATACTATACAAAAATTTTTATTTTTATTTGATTATTTATATATATTTTTATTTATTTATAATTTATAATTATATTTTTTAATTATATAATATTAATTATGACGTCACGGTTCGACCGCTTTGACCCGACGGTTGAACCGGTGACCCATCCACCCGGTCCCTTTTCCGGTTCACTCACTGGTCCGGTTTTGAAAACATTGGTTCTTACCACTGGCCTCCATTTTGCCAAGGGATTGACCTTTTTCCAATGCAACTTGTCCCAAGATTGGGGGGCCTTTTGGCATAAAATTTCTGGCATGCGATGTGGTCGATGACGGAGCCAATATCCCAAAGGCCATATCTGCCACAGTTCTCTGAAGATCTTCAATCATTCTCATCAGCTCAGAAGTAGTGGGCTCACGGGTTTGAGATGATTGGGGTTCAGGTGCATCCATCATGCACAAGTCCGTGCTTTCTGGAATAAACACCTCAGGCTTGGGTAGATGGGCTGGGGTGATGTATATGCTGGGTTTGTAGATGGATGGCAGTATATGGATTAGATTGAGATGGAAAGGTGACGGGTCAGTACTAGCCCGAGGTCCTTTTGGTGGAGTTATGGTCTCTTCGTCAATAAGACCCTGAATCTTATAACGGAGGCGGATGCAACGATTCGTATCATGACCGTGTTGTTGATGATAGGCACAATATTTAGCTGGGTCATATCTTGGTGGAAGAGGATTTGGAAGGGGTTGAGGTTCTAGGAGCTCTAGGTGCCCTTCCTCTCGCAGCATTTTCAAAGCTTGAGAGAGACTCATGTAAAGAGGATGAAAATTTCGGGCTTGGGGCCGATTTGAAGTGGTTGGTTTTTGGCCATTGAGGGGAGTGGTGATAGTGTCTACTTTTGAGCATTTCACAGCTATGCTACCTTGTAGATGTCCCCGAACGCCCCGGGAGGGTAAGTCCCGTTCTGTTCATTTTGGGGCTTACTACAGTTCGGACTCGAATTGTCACGGTTCTAAATCTGAACCAAAAAGTCCAAATCCGGCAAATCGTTTTGGAAAACTGATTTTTTGAAAGAAGCGCCAAACATGGACTGCTTTGCCAGATATAGAGTTACCACCTAAATATTTTTTATGGGGAAATTTAGGAAACCCTGACTCGGTGCCAAAGGCCACGAGTCCGTCATCACCAAAGTTGCCTCGGCTCGAGAGCTTGGGTACGATCGGGGAAGGTCAGCTATGAGCACCCCCTTTCGCCCGGTCCGAAGACCGGCCTCTACTAACCATGATATCTATTTTTGAAAACATTGTGTGTTCTTGTTCCGGTTATTAGCCTAGAATTACTATGTTATACGCACAGCAAACAAGTATAGACTAGATTGCCTAATTTGGAAAGAAGCATTGCATATTCGTTTGTTTTGAAAATGCTTTGGAATTTGCTACTCGTAAGTAGGCTAAAACACGGATTTCAATGAGTTTTTCCAACTCAAACAATCCAACCTCCACCCATAGGCATTCAAGCAGTTTATATCACATAAGCAGCTAGCCTCATGGTAATCATGTTATTATGGTAACATTCACACGCATGCGATATGCTAAAGCATAAATACTTACATTGTACTCCATGCCAAAACAAAAACTAGTTAGTAATCAAGTGCGTGATCCTAGTTCATGTTAAAGTGACTAATGCAACGCAAGCGAAGATGTAGTTTAGAGCAGGCTCGGCTAACCCTAAAATGGCATGTGGAATGCAATCATTCAATGCACGTATTCAAGTTAGATTTGAAAATACAATGCAGTTCGTATGATGTACCGAGCTCGGTGCATATAAGACAAATGTATGGATGCACGCATGCATAGCATAAGGTATGCTAAAATAAACGTGCCCTAATCTACCATCATAAGCAGGTAAATAAAAGGGAGAAAGAAGTGGGGGTTGGAAGACATGCACACACGCACCCACACTTATTACAAATTCGCCCTCGCTCGGAGGAACCAAAAGAATAATACAGGCCGAATAAATAATTAACTACTCTAGCTAATTAAATATTACAAAACTCTATTTAATTAATTAACAAATTCACTAAGCTATGGAAAGTAGTGAAAGGCCTCGGGAAGAGGGATGCACGCATGCTCGGATTTGCTTCGCCCAGAAATTCATTGCCATGACACATGTTGCCTCTGTTTTCACTGTTTGGCACCTCTGAAGACTGCACAAGTCCCAAGGTATGCTCTCTGCACACTGTGGAGTGCCACCGGCTAGGAGGAATGTCCATCGGCTATGGGAAATGGTCACCGGCCGCTGATAAAGTTATCGGCCATTGATGAATTGCCGGTCGGCACTGTATGTAGCCGACCGGCCAAAACTTCCTGCAGAAACCTGTTTGACAGCAGCAGAGGGCAAACAAGGCATGGCAGTGTATTTTCAAAACAATGTTTGCACCACCACACTCCATATCATGTTTAAGGCTCAAGGGAGTGTGGTGCTCGACCCTCGGGCCACCAATCACGCATTTCGATGCATGATGGCCAAAGAGTCAAGTATGCATTTCAATGTCAAATGCAATGCACACAAAACATACAAGGGACCCAACCTCAATCATGGTTGATCAAGAGGCAAGGCAATGCACAACAATGCACATGCGACCTAAGCATGCAAGAAAGCATACAAACATGCAATGCAACTACATGGCACACACAATGCTAACAACATAACATGCACAACGCATTGAAACATGGTATACACAATGCAAGATGGGCTTACACCAATACAAGTGGACCTCAGCCACACTCACATAGGAGGCCATTAAATGAAAATGAGACAACTCGAAATACGTGCACGCGTGCACGCAAACCGAGGACCGAACCTACGGCACGGAATGCCACTCTAATGAGACATGGCAAGACATGGAATATGACATGCAAACATGTGAATTTAAGCACTGAAATGTGGGGGAAAACAGTCCCGAAACATGGCGAGATGAAACCCGATGCATCGAACGAGTCCCGAAACATGAAATTAAGCACATGAAATGGCCTATAGCTATGCAATGCATGCATGATTTGTACAGGAAGTGTGAAGAAAGAAGCTAGGCAGCCCCAAAAAAAGCATTTTTACAGTTTAAAGCATGGCCAAACAGTGAGTACAAGTGGGGCTAAATTAGCATGCAAAAATGGCTCCGCAAGGGTGGCAATGAAGCAACTCACAAATTCTGGCCCCGAACAGAGAAGGGGCCTTCTAAAATATTGAAGAGGGGCCAAAAATATGACTTTTTACAGTAGATGATCGAGCCCAAAACAGTATACAAACATGCTCAAAATATCATGCAAAATGAGGCCACCAAGAGGGCTATAACATGAAGTATACCAAGGATGTCTCAAACAGCCCTAGACCCTGAATGAAACATGAAGAGGGGGTCATTTTAGGGCCATTTTCAGTTTGGACTAAGGTCCAAAAACAGAATCTCAATAAGCTAATGAAACATGCAAAAATGGGGACCAAAGAGGGGTGCAATGGCAAGTGGTACATGGAGGTCCCAAACAGTGGTGAGCCCTTCTTCAATGTTGAATAAGGACTCAAAATAAGCCTATTTTTAGTTTACATGATGCTCCAAAACAGATTACTCATAAGCCAAAAATATCATGCAAAAATATGGCATTAAAGAGGATAATGAAGCAAGTACAAGATGGGGGCCCCAAACAGTGAGAGGCCCTTAATGAAAGATGAAATAGAGCTCAAAAAAACACTACTTCCAGTTTTGGTCGGAGCTCAAATATACAAGAAACTATGGCTTAGATATGAAGCAAGAAAAGACTAGAAAATGGAAGAAAATGACTCACTCTTGTAGAGGAGTAAACCAGCAGGTTTTTATCCAAGGACATGAGCTCCTAGCCTCTGCAAATGACCTCCAATGTGTTGGAATGAAGTGTAGAGGTGCGGTGCTATGGATTGGGGAAGAAATGGCCCAAGAACAAGGGTATTTGATGGTTGAATGAGAGAGATATGGAGAAGGAGGTGGGATATATGTGTATATATCAGATATATATATATATATCTTCTAGTTTCTTGCTCAAAAAATCCAACCCAATCAAAGGAGAAGGGACCTTTCTTATATAGACAAGAGGAAGACTCCAAGCTTCTTAGAGAAGCTATTGTAGAAGGGTCAAGGGGATCAAGAGGGGCAAGGCTTATCAAGGAAGCTAAGGCAAGGGTGCAAGCTTCTTGAGGAAGCCAAGACAAGGGGTCAAGGCTTCCTCAAGAAGCCTTGAGCAAAGGGTCCAAAAATGGGGTCAAAGGCTCAAAATAGGCACATATATGCATGGAGAGCTGGGTCTGTGCGTCCCAGCTGGCACAGCTGGCATGCACCATGCCTGGAAGGTGCAAAGAGGTCAAACCGGCCAGAAAAGGAGGTCGTCGGCCAAAATAAATGGCCGGTCAGCACAATAAATTTCCGGTCGGCTAAATAGATTGCCGATAGGTGATTCCAAGCTCAAAAAATGGCCGGTGGGTGTCTAGATTGAATCCCCGGAAGTTAGCTTTCCAATGCCGCAAACCTTGCATTAAAATTCCTTCTGTGCAAAAAGTTATGCCTTTTTTGGTGAAGCCGCGCAGATTCGATCCAACCGGGATGATGCCCAACTTCAACCAATCATATCTCCCCCACCCAGACTTGGCTTTGAGAGATTCTTAAGTGCAAAATGAAGCCCCAGAAGTCTTCTTTCCAATGGTGGTAGCCTCATAACTTAAATCCAAGTGTATAGACAAATAAGCTCAATTCAACGAGGGCTGCTCGACTCCCTTCTACCCGGATCCTTGCCGAACTTCTTCTCCAACTTGGTTTCTCCTCTTTTCTCCTCTTTTCTTCAACTTCAAACCCCTAAGCAAGGTGTTTTGAAAGATTTTTCAAAGATTTCATCTCTCTTTCCTTCACTTCCACTTTGTCCTTGCCCGGTTTACCGAAAA